>MQRK01210013.1:12654-35240 GCA_001938485.1 Girardia tigrina | reverse complement strand
TATATATATATATATATATATATATATATATATATATATATATATATATATATATATTTTATATACATATTTATAATACGGTTAAATTTAGAAAATTGTAAAATTAAAACTCTTAAAAAAAGAACTTTGTTTTAATATTCAGAAATATCAAGAAGCGAAAATTTAAAAAGCAACATTTTTTAATAGAATAAATTTTATTTTATGGACTCGAATTTTGACGAAGTTTGCGCTGCAAACAACTTTTCTAACAAGGTGTATAATTGATTTGTGGAAAATTAATTGGTCATTACTCGATTGGAAATTGGTTGCGTGTAGCATGTAGCTACATAAAACGCCAGTGTAATGGATTACAATGGAATGAACCGGTTAATGAAGAGTCTATTAATTTTATTCGTGAAGTGATGGATCGTATTAGTAATTCAGATCTAGTACGAGGACGATGGAATGTAGATATGATCCGAAAATGTACGATATGGTGCGATGCAAGTTCTATTGCTGTAGAGTGTGTGTTGCAAATCGGAGACCATGTGATCGAAGATGGAAGCTGGTTTAGACAAGAAAATGATTGTACACATATAAGTATTGCTGAGCTTGAAGCAATTATGAAAGGAACTCACTTGGCTTTGAATTGGAATGTGAAGAAGTTATTAATTGTTACATATTCAGTTGTAGTTCATGGTTGGATCGCATCGTCGAAGACAAGAAAAAACCGATTAAAAGTAACCGGATTGAGTGAGATATTGGTCAGGAGACGTTTGGTTATGATAGATAGTATTTTAAACGAGTCCGAAATAGATTGGTAGTGTGATTGGGTTCGCTCTGAACTAAACAATGCAGATTTTTAACTAGAGTACCAAGAAAATGACAGAAAGGGAATGTTGTATTGTTCAACAAGAGAGAAAATTAAATGAAGCTAGAAAGATTCATGAGCCACATCATTTTGGGATCGAGAAAAGCCGTCTGATAACAGAAAAAGAATCTATTGAAGTGTCAAAAAAGGATATGGAGAGTGTTGTTAGAAACTGTCAACGGTGTAGTAGTATTGATCCCGCCCATATAAAAACAACAAAGGAATCATTATCGGTAGAAAAATGATGGGAAAGATTGACTATAGATCATACTCATTACAAGTATAGAGTATATTTATCAGTAATTGATTGTGGACCCAGTTGATTTTCTATTTGGAGAGAAGTAAAAACTGAAGGAGCCGACGACATAATAAAAATTCTCGATGAATTATTTATGGAGCATGGAGCTCCCATAGAAATCCTTGTTGACAATGGATGAGCTTTTACAGGTGACAAATTCAAACACTTGTGTATTAAATGGAGTGTTAAGATAGACTATCGATGTGCGCATAGACCGAGTACGAACGGAATTGTGGAGCGCTGTCTCCGTACGATAAAAAGAATAGCGGATAGATCGAATATTGTTATTACGACCTATTGGTATAATATTGGTCCTAAAAGAAGAAAAGATAGAATTAAATCGCCAAGTGAAATATTATTTAACTACAATTGGAGGATAATGGGTGAAAAAATAAACATGGAACCGATGAGTGACGACTGTAGAATGTTTGAAGTAGGAGAGAAAGTGTATGTCTAGCCGAGTCAACATGTTCGATGTACAAGGGTTGAGGTATAATCACATAAAAAAATTAGTCACATCAAATACGAAGTAGATGGAGTTCTGAGACATATTCAGGATATCAGAAAACGATCTGACGATCAGAATAATCCTGAAAATGAGTTTATTGATGATTTAGAAAGTAGTGAAGACGAGAGCGAAGCACTTGATGAGGAGTCGAGTGTTGAAGAGATTTTGGACCAAACAGATCGTGACTAGCAACGAAGAAGCGACCGAGAGAGAAGAGAACCACCATGGCACAGAGATTACGAAATGGGAATCTGATTTTTGGCGGGGATGTAATAATGTTGTTTAAATATTCGAAATTTAATTTATAAATTTGTAATGTTATTTTACATACTTTCAGACACAGTAGAAAAAAATGTTTACACGTCCAATAACAGTTGTGTGGTCAATCGTTCCTCTTGTCGAATCCGTAAAATATTTAGTAGAACAATGAAAGAAAAGTTTCAAGAATATTTTTTTAAAAGCGATCATCGAGTAAAAATATTTTTTTCTGATGAGTAAATAATTTTAATAATTAAAGATTATTATGGAGTTGGAAAAGAATACAAATTCCTCTAATAGTATAAGTTTTAGTCAAAGTGAAGAAAATGATTTCGAGACCGAGATGAAGTCTGTTTCTTATAATGCTTATTGTAAATACTTTTTCGCAAGAGGTTCTTTTCAACTACTGTGTTCTATTTTCGCTTTTGGAATGATGACAGTATTACAGGTAAAAAAAATTTTTTGTACAGAATTAATTCTGATACAGGTGTTTAGCAGTTACTGGTTGGAAAAACTAACTTCAAATCATCCACTACCAAACAATTCTTCACCTATTATGTTAAACAAAATTGAATTATTTGCATTATTTGACTACCATTCTTCTGCTAATTATTTTATGTTTATCTATGGTTTAATAGGATTAGGTCAAATAATTTTTGCTCTTCTTTTTTACTTTACCTTTTCATTTGGAAATGCAAATGCTTCAAAAGTAAGAATTTTTACTAAGAAATAATAACAATTTTTAGTTATGAACAATCTTTCATACATGAGTGCCTAAATCATTAAGTAACCATAATTTGTTGCCGATATTTTTTAATGTTTCTATATGTATCAGTAGGTAAATTGTTAGTTACATCAATAATCGAATTCATCATTAGTTTTAAGAAAAGTAATAAAAATATACATATAACAAACAAAATTCAAAAAAAGTTAATGAAGACTCGCCTAACAGCCCAGATCTGATACAGTCAGATTTTGATTTGTTCAATCATTAAAAAAATTCTTCGTCAAACTCATTTCAGTTCAAGGGATGAACCGAGACATATTGCTGAATTATACTTTAAATCACTACAACCTGAACATTTTATGGCTGGATTTGTTGAACTTCCCAAAAGATGGTGAAAATGTTATTATTGAAAAGATTTATTCATTGAAAAATAACTTTTTATATGTTTTAGTTAAAAAATATGTTTTTTGGTCTACTTTGTTGTTCCTTTCTGGGCTATTTCCTTGTTCAATAACCTAAGACTCTGAAAACCAGATAGGGATTATAGATTTATGGTTTAGATGGCAGTTGAATACTATTTCAATACTCCTTTTGTATTTTATATTCTGTGTTGTTTACTTGTTATCGGTTTTTAAATATATTTTTTCCTATGAAATTTAGAGTATATTATTTATTTATAATTATTAAAAAAATTCAACATTTACTTTATATTTATTTATATTTCTTTAATAAACACATATACCAATATTATTTACTTTATAGATCTGGCTTGGTGATGAGTGACCTTCATTTGTTTAATTATTTAAATAAAAGTTTATGAAGCATACAATTTTATAACTAAAATCAACTAAAAGGTTGTAAAACAAGAAACCCCACTAGAAAAGTTGAAAATATAATAGAAAACCATTTTAAAATTTACTTGATGAGTAAACAAACTTGATAATTATTACGGATTTACGTGATAATTCCAATTACTGGGTTGTTTTTGATTCAGTGAATTAATCATGGCTGCTGAGTCGGACTAAAATTGTCCGACTCCGACTCCGACTCCAACTCCTTTTTAGGTCAATTTATAATATTTGTTATTATTTTGGTCGATGTCGACTTTCGCGACTCCGATTTAGACTCTGATTCCGACTCAGCAGCCCTGGAATTAATTGCAGCAACAATATTTTCAAGCTTGGAAAATTATGTAAAATAACTCATTTGAAGTGTGAATTTGTTTTTTATCAGTTAATAGATCCGTTGGATATAGTAAGTGTTGTGTGCCACAACAATTAACAATGAAAAAATTAATTAATCGTTTTTCATGTAAAGCATTTCTTTTTAGTTAACAATGAAGGAAATTAACTTATCATTTTATGAAAATGTTAAAAACCTTATTTAAAATATTGGCAATAATAATTTGTTTTATTCATTGTCATTGTTTTTAATAAATAAACATTATTTGAATTCCTCTTACTTCACTGCTTTTCAAACGGAAAACTCTCTAAGAAATAACTCTAGAAACCGCTCATTTGATTAAATGATTCCCGTTCTCTTTCTTCTGTTTCTGTTGGCACTTATCGATGTGTCCCACAATTTTTGCATCCCGGACGTTTTTCCCGTCCAATTCGCAGAAGGTGATAACGTTGACGTCAAGGCGGTGAAATTGACGAGTTTAAAGACAGAATTGCCGTACACCTATTATTCGCTTCCATTCTGCAAGCCGAAAGACGGCCTCATGTACTCGTCGGAGAACCTGGGTGAGATCTTACGCGGGGACCGCATCGTGAACACGCCCTATCGGATCAAGATGCTCGAGAAGACCATTTGCTCGATCGTGTGTGATTCCATCACTCTCAGCAAGTCGGAGTCCGGGCAGTTCCGCAAGCGGATTGAGAACTCGTATTCCGTTCATCTGCTGGTGGACAAGCTTCCTGTGACGACTCGCTACACAATCGGACAAGTCACTCAATATGAGCACGGATTTCGTCTTGGATTCACCTCTAATAAAAAGGACGAAAATGGAAAGTTCACAATAGTCGGATTTGAAATTGAACCGATCAGTGTCAGTCAAAAATCAATCAAAGTCGACTTGAGTTCGAATTGTAAAGTTGAGAAATTCATCCGCCGGGAGATAGACGGGAAAATATCCGGAGAGACGCTCTCACAGTAAGAAACAACAAATCGAGTTTCTATTTCTGTTCTTTCAATCCTTTCTGTGAGTTATTCTTTTTTACTGTCTTTTTACGGAATATTGCTAGGAATATTTTTAATGTTGCTAGAACTAAAAATATATAACAATCAGTTAAGGAACACACGTAAAAAGTAAGTACTCATGAACCGTGATTTCTGTTTTCTAGTGTTCCGTTGATTAATGTTCATCTAGATCAGTGGTTCCTAACCTTTTTATGTTGCTACCCCTGTAACCTGTTAGGAAAACGGATTTTTCCCCAACTTAAAAATGCTGTAAAAACAGAAAAAATGCAAGCAAATTTTAAAGCTTATTAATTGCAAATTTGTCATTGCCCAGTAGTTCGTCAGAAAACTGGATATATTGTGAATAAATAGAAAAACACAAATTGCAAAACAGTATTACAATATTACTTTGTTTTATATTTTAACTATGAATTAAAAAAATTCAGTGTGAAGGTTGGAATTGTTTTGAATTTACAAGTTTTTTATATTAGGTTTAGTGTCACTTAAAGTGCATCTCAAGTCATGTTCCACATTGAGATGGTTTCTGAGCTTTGTTTTCAATGAAACTAAAGTCGAAAAACTACTCTCGCAACTATAAGTGGTGGCGAAGGGTATAAGCATTTTTAAAACTCTGTTGGCTATAACAGAATATTCGGTACCTGCTTTAATCCAAAATGTGTAGAGATCATAATTTTGAAATTCTACTTTAAAAGTACTATTCTCGTCGAGTCCAAGAAATTCTACTTTGGCCGCTACATCATTGTCTTTAAAAATGTCATCAACAGTAGAAATGGGTCTTAATATCCAAGAATTGGACTGACCATTATCCAAATCCGGAAAATATTACTTCAGAGACTCTATTACTGTAAATAAATGTTGAACCACGGCATTTCTTAGCGATGAATGAGACAATGATAGGATAAAACTTGAGGAGCAACTTGTTTCACGAGTGCTTGAAATCCAGAGCGGACGTCCATCATGGAAGACCCCGGTCTGTACAAATGCCGACCAGCTTTGACCAGTCCAGACCGTTTTCCCCAATAAACTGTTTCAGCGTTTCGAAAATGTTTTCTCCACGTGTAGTGGGGGATGAGGACTTACAGAACAGGTATTCCTCTTTTACACAGTCATCTTTAATATAGTGTGTAAATGCCAGTAGTTGTGAACACAAAACTACATCTGTAGACTCTAATTGCAGTGCAAACATAGAATTTCCTTTCATTTGATCAATAATGGTTGCCATAATATCGTTACTCAAGTCTGAAATGCGGCTTTGAACTGTAGTATTTGAAAGTGATATTTGTTTGATCTTAGCCACATGTTTCTCGCCAATGACGAGTGATACTGCATCACACAAACAAGGTTTGATGAGATCCTCTCCTATAGTATGCGGTTTTTTGTTCATAGCAATACGATAAGAAATTTGATATGAAGCTTAAAGATATGATTCATTTGCCTTTTGCATATTTCCTGTTGAATTAAATCGCACAGACTTCAGAAAACTCTCTTTTCTCTTAACAAAATCTATATCTTTATCTACAAACTCTTTGTGAACTCTCTCGAAATGTTCTTTTAATTTGCTCGGCTTCATGCTCTCTGTATTAAGTACTTTATTACATGGAACACACTGAGGCTTTTCCACATTCCTATCTAGAATATCCGTGAATCCCCATTGTAAAAATGCTTCTTTATATGAGCGTTTTCTTGATGTATATTCGTAAAAAAATATTCTATTCTAAAATATTCTATTCTAATATATTCGTAAAAAAAGTTATCTAAGGAAAAAATAAAAATGTTAACTTTGACTTTTAAGAATATTGAGAAAAAAACTAATTATAATTAATTATCATTGTTTGTTACTACTTACAGTCAAAAAAGTAAATAATATTGTAATTATTTCAAAACCGGTAGTTATACGTAATGAGAGACAATTGAACTTGACTTGTTTAAATATGACTTTATATATGACTTCTTTAAATCTCAAACTACCAATACGGCCCGGTAGACTGGATACTGAGTCACGGCGCATCGCGTGTGTGCATTGTGGAGCTCAAACGCGATAATGCGTCGGAATACATGCTCAACCACTCTCAGTTCAAACTGGTTTATACACGCAGTTTCGATAGCAATAAAGAGTATATGTCACATGAACCAAATGCGTTACTGTACTGTATTTTTTTATTAACAAAGAAGGCATCACTAAAATTTAGTGGATGCCTTTTTACCCCTAAAGAATTGCGTTTTTACCCTGGAATTAGGTAATTACCCCCAGGTTAGGAACCACTGATCTAGATCATACAAAGAAGTTACATTATGAACTGGTATGATCTTAATCTGAAAGTATTCTGTTTGCAATTTTCAATGAGGTCGTACAAAAAAGACTTTGTTATAGATTTTTCGTTTATTAACAATAAATTATTAATATTAACAATTAATTATTAACAATTAATTATGGAGTACCATGAGAACTATTACAAACATGTTATTGCAACTTCATTTAGACTATATTTTCTTCAACTTTTAGTCACAACATTTCCAAAAATTTGCAAAAAGCATAAAATTGATGGACTAAAAATTTATTATTTTACTTTTTATAAAAAAAATAATGTTGAGAGAACAATCAGAATTTAATTTGGTGTTAATCGGTGTCATAAAGTTGTAATATTATTTAATCATTTATCAATTATTAAAATTCCTGAATTATAACTACGAGTACCTTCCAGACTATTCATGATTTCATGCTGAATAAAGTTTTGAAGTCCAAATTGCATTATTTTCATCGGTCCAGTAATCAGATATTAAACTTCTTTAGTCGGGATATCGATAACATTGACAGTCTGATTCCCAACAATTTGTCGGAAGTTATAAATTGTATATTTCAAGTCGTTGCATCTTTTTTTGTTATTCTTCACACGTTTCCCGCTTTCCTTTTACTGATAATTCCCATTGGTTTACTTTATTATTTAATGCTAGTAAGTTATAATTATTTAAATGTAATTTATGTTATTTTTGTAAAGTTTTCATTATTTTCAAATAATATTACACATTTCAAAAAAATTTTCAAGGCCCTTCTTTCTATTGAGTGCACTAAAATAATTTTTTCTTTGTCGATTTTTATCGATTGGTGAGATAAAAATTGTGATATAATTTGTTTTGTTAATTTTTGTTTGATTGAATGGTGACAGAGGATTTGGAAGGATCGTTCAATTGATACTTTATTGCAAAATAAAACTACCCTGAAAATTTCAGCTCGATAGCATCATTGGAAGTGGGTTAAAATTGCAAAACAGTTTAAACATTTTTTAATAATCGTAAAACGATTTTTGCCAAAAAAAGTTAAAATTAACTTTTTTAGATCATTTGATTTGTTAATTCGATACGTTATAGCAAAATACAACTAGCCTGAAAATTCATACTCCATAGCATCATGGGAAGGGAGTTCACGTTGCCAAATGAGACTGAACACGGGACAAGGTGACACGAAAGCAAGTATAGAAAAAGAAAGGAAAAACAAGGTTGGGTTTTAAATATTGTAAACATTATTTAATCAGATGACTGATTAATATTTTTTTATTATTATTATACGAAACAATTTTAATGTCAAATTTAAAATTGTGAATTTGAAATTTGGCTATAAATTTATGGAAAGAAAAAGCAGATCTCAAGAATAAGCAAAATATACACCCAGAAGCAATATTTGAACTGCTTATGTTTAGTACGAAAAATGTTTCATTTCTCTTCAATGAGGAATGGTACATTTAGAAAGACGGAGTCGCAATGGGTTCACTTATTGCTCCAACATTGACATCAATTTTCATGCAATTCATAGAAAGTCACATGTATAGATCATATACGTTGGAAGACTTTCTGTGTATAAAAGATATGTGGATAATATTTTCCTAGTTTTCCAATACAAATTCCATAAACTACCACTTTTGAGCATCATGAACACCATTCATGATAAAATTAACGTTAACACAGAATTGGAGATCAATAATATTCTTCCATTTTTGGATGTGATTTGTCGTTTTGTTTGTTTACAGAACTGGATAATATTAGTACATCTCAAGTATGTTTTGAGAATTTAAAAATGGATTAAAATATTGAACAAAAAACTTGTCTTAGATTTTGGATTTTAAATGGAATTTCGTGTGCTGGATCCATAGAAATATTACTGAAGGCTTAGAATCGACCTTACTAAAAGCACGTGTATATGGTGGTACAACACATTCAAAAGTATTCGAGATGTGATGAAAGATTTACCTTGCTCTTTTCAACCAACAATGTCTTCAACTGAAGTCAATATTGCTTAAGTGAAGAAAATGGTGAGTGAAAATCATCATTTAAGTGTGATAAGAAACATTTTGTCACCAAATTTTTGGATTGATGGGGAGTACTTCTCATTGATGTATTGTCATGTGAACGTACAATGACGGTGACTAAATACATGTCCATCCTGAAAAGCGTGAAGATTTCCGTTCTAAAATAAAGACGCAGAAGGTCGATCGATGGCTCTCTGTGACTCCTCCACGATAATGCAAGCCACCATACAGTTGTCATAATAATGTTGAAACCGGAAGAAATAGAATCGGAACTGTTAACACATCTACCATACACCCCTAACCTTTGCTTATCAGATTTTTATTTATTCTCCTCGATATAGTGACACTTAGAAGAAAACGTGTTACATATTCAGAGGACACTCAGCAGAACATCAAAAGCTACATTGCTAGTGAGGATTCATTAATTATCACCGATGGTACTAAGAACCTTCCTGATCGATGGGAACGATGTGTAACAAATGATAGTAGCTATTCTGTGCACTTGTTCAATAAATTTTGCGTGTTATTTATTTTTTTTTGCTTTAACTGGAAAAGATTTATAGGTCAACTCTAGACAGTCACGTTTTATTACGTCAAAATTTAAACATATTTCTTCATAAAAAGTCTTACTAAATAATAAATAATAAAAAATAATAAAATTTATATTTTTGATTATCTATTTATAATGTCATTTATCTTTATTATAAAAATATTCTGATAAAACATTATCTAAAAATAATAAAATTAACATACTCATCGATTGAGAAAAATATAAAAGTAAGTCAGAAATATTATAAGAAAAATTTAGGAAATAAAGAAACAGCAATTGCAAAAAGTAAGAATAAATCGTGTAAAAAACAGAAAATATTGATAAAATGACTCATTGCTTTAGATTGAGCAATAAAAATATTAAAAATGTAGGAAGAAAAAATTAGTCGATGATGAGTTAACTAGAAAATAAATTAATGAAACCTTTCAATTAAATGATCTGTTATTTATTATTTATTTATTTATGTTTTGATTCTCTTCAACATTGCTCAAATAAACCAAATTTTTAAATGGTTTCTTAAATAATTTTGTTAATTTTAAAATATAACCAAACATATATTAATATTTTTACATAGTTATTGTTATTGATGTAGAGTTTTCAGACGAAATTGCCTTTTCTCGGTTATATATATATATATATATATATATATATATATATATTCTGTTGATCAGTTTTTTGTTTGATCGCTACATGTCTTAGCTAATGAAGACATCAATAACAATTAATTCAAATGATTGATAACTTGTTTTAATAATCAGTATTTTAAAAAATGTAAAAAACAAAAAATTCGAACGTGGAACCTCACAATCAGAAACCATGTGAACATTATTTTAAATTTATCTCAAATATACATATGATTTTTAATTTAAAAATATCAAAAATGTGTAGTTCACCAAAAAGAAACCCTAACAGTAGCTATTGATGAAACTATTAAATTGACTATAGATTTATTGGAAAGAAAAGTAGATCTCAAGAACAAGCAACATATACATCCAGAAACGATATTTGAACTGCTTATGTTTAGTACGAAAAATGTTTCACTTATTGCTCCAACATTGGCATCAATTTTCATACAGTTCATTGAAATTTGCATGGGAAAAAACGGTGACAGACCTGTTGACTTTATGGCGAAAAATCAGCTTAATTATCATTTATTAGATTAAAATTTAATTATTTTTTGAATTTTTTGATTCAAAAAATTTTACATGATTGACATAAAAAATTCAAATACCGCTAATAAATCAAAAAAAGTTTATTTTTAAGCTTGTCTTACAAATCTATGTTAAAATTGGCATTGGGACTATGTATAAAAATCGCGCAAACATCGATTAATAAATTAAAAATTATTTAAATTAATTTATTTTCAGAAATTTTATTTACCATCCGCTTGTCAAACACAAATGCTCTGTATCAAATCTAGTTCACCAATATTCCGTTATTTTAATGAAACTCTTCAAGGTAGGGCAATTATTCGTGCTTCCAAACAACATAAACATTTTGAATGTGGAATCTATAAATTACTTGACAAAAACACTCAGTTTCTATATATACAGAATGTTCTTAATCTGTGGTTATCGTTACGATTAGACTTCTTAGGGAATGTTTTAGTATTTGGGTCTGTGGTAATGGCAATTTGCTATAGAGATAAATTGACCCCCAGCCTCGTTGGTCTAACCATTAGTTATTCAATTGACATTATAGATTTGTTAAATTGGATGATGATACAATATGTAGATTTAGAAACTAATTCTATGGCCTTGGAAAGGTTAAACTATTTTGATCAGGTATTTTAGAACTTTGAATTATGCATTTTGTTTTATATATTTTATCGTGAAATCGATGAAACTAATAATTTTTTTTCTGGATAATAATATATAATTTTTAAAATAAATAATAAATGAAACGTAATATTCGGTAAACAGAATACAAAAGAACTAATTTGTTTAAATATGGTTTTTCATGAAGTGCGTTTCTCATTAAATAAATTAACCGAAGTTAACTTTACTGCATTACTGAGTTAGTAAAGAAACTATCAAAGTAGTAGTATTTCAATGCTGACCGAAGTCTCCCACTTATACTACTCCTTTAATGTTTCTTCACAAAGTCGAACTAGAGTCAAGCTCAACAGGGTCTTCTTTCCCCGCTATACGTTCCAAGCCCGTTTCCTTGGCTGTAGTTTTGCTAGATAGTAGATAGGGACAGTAGGAATCTCGTTAATCTATTCGTGCACGTCACTAATTAGATGACGAGGTATGATGTATTAATTAATTTCCATCATCATATTGTAAAAGGAAGTGACTGATAACAGAGTGGGCGCCGGACTCGCGTGATTGCAGCGCCCTGTAGTTGGGAGGCGGAATTCGGGTCGCGGAGAGGAAAAATAAATTATCAAACCCGGCCTTTGACGGCTTCAGGGACGTTGGAGCGCCATTGCTCGGGATTGCTCGGATGTTCACACATCTTTGTTCTTTTTTCGTTGGGCTCATTCAAATAATTGTCGCACAGTGATTGACCATCACGGGTGATTGCGTCCCAACACTCACACCGCGTTTATATCGCCTGACACAAATGTATCAAGCATCTCTGATCGATTATTGTATCAATATTCGGTCTCCTCACATTCACCCAGTCATCGCTCTCTCTCAATTCGAATCCGAGATTTGCAAGTTGTTGTCGGATGGATTTTCTTTCAAATGACACGAAGAAAAACGTGTCACGAAACAAAACTCAAATTAGCGCGTAAATTCTTTATTTTCTAATAAATTGTAAAATTAACAATGGCAACTTCTTTAATTCAAAATAAAATTCGCACCAAACATATTTTATTTGATTTGATCAAACAAAACAAATTGTCATAACAATTCGATTAAACCAATTCATCAAAACCAATCAGCCAATCACAACGGCCGAAAAAATTCATCAACATAAAACAATCAATCATTACACACACACATCACATTATGCCACTATTTTTTTACATTTTTTTAAAACTTTATTCAACTTTATTTTTTATTAATTAGTCTTTCCCCTTTTTTGACAAATTAAATATTTCATACATTTATATACATTCAATAAAAGCCAAGTCAAAAAAATTCAAATCTATTGATGATCATTAATCAATTGCCCCTCTCGTCATTACGAGCACAATCGGTTCCTCATACGACAGATGCAATACACCATCAATTCTCTTCAATTTATTCTCAGAATCCTCATTGAAACTCAACAACAAATCTCTTTTCAGTCTTCTCGACAAACATTTCCAGAATTCGACTCCTGTAGGGGGCACATGCTACAAACCGACTGTTCTCACTTATCAACCGATCGATACAATGAATAAGATCACCATGAGACTCAGTGAAAAAGAAGCTGTAATGAAGAAGAATCGGTAGAAAACACCAAATCAAAAGTTTTAATCAATTTATCATCAATCACATCGATCTCGTTCCACTTTGTTTTCTGAATCAGGCATGATGAAACCAAAATCAAAACTTTTTAATAATTTATCCGACAACAAATCCATGCGTTTTCAGTCGCAAGAAATCCGCCGAGAATTGATACTTGACACATCAATCATACACACTAGACTACGACAAAGAATTGAATTTAATCTCCCTGAACCGGAATCCGCATGGCACTATCTGTGATATAAGGTACAACAACCCATTTCTTATACACTACGTTGCTATTTTAAGTAAAAGCCATATCTCTTAGTTAAATTTCCCTTTCGATTACTCAAGTAATCGGGTAAATAAACAATTTTATTTTGACAATAAATAATACATTGTTTTTAAAAATTCAGCGCAAAAAAACGGCACCGAAAACCGACGCCAAAAAGACCGGTTCCCTCAGTGGATAACCTCATATCCATTTTTCTATCTGTAAATCTCCGTATCATAACGTCCGTTTTTCCTCTCAAATAACAAATCGAGAAAGAATAATTTCTTATCTTGCTCTGTCTCCATAGCAAACTTTACATTTGAAAGCTAAGAATTCATGTAATTTAAAACTGGAAAAATATCCTTTTCATTTTGAAAAATCAAAAAAATATCATCAACATAGTGTTTATAGCTAAGTTGATGGAATAGCTATGGGCTCACCTTTAGTATTTCAATATTTCTATCTAGTATTGAAGATAAAATCGATTCTTTTTCTGGTCGTTTAACCTCTAGCGTATAAACGATATGTTGATGATATTCTGTGCACTCAATTTAAAAATTATTGGGAGTGACATGTAAAACGTTATATATAAGATATTTGGATCTTAAAATTAACGTTCACAATGCATTCTCTACAACTTTGTTGTGAGTTTTTAAATGATGTACTGATTACGTATTGATTGGATAATCATTAACTGCACTATATAAGTAAATTTCGTTTGAAAAATCATTTGTTCTGACGATGACGGTTAAACTGTCGAAATTAAAAACTGAAATAAATTCAACGTTTAGCTATTTATTTTTTTTAATTGATTTATATTATATCTTAGATGGAATCTGAATTTTGTGAGGAAAATGATACAAAGGTTAATTTGACGGACTGGCCTAGGTGTGGCAAAATAGAATTCAAAAATTTCTATCTTAAATATGAACAAGACTATAATTACGCCCTTTGCAATATTAATTTAACTATAGAGCATGGTGAAAAAATTGGTATTGTGGGTCGTACAGGGTCCGGGAAAACAAGTTTAGCCCAGTCACTGTTCAAGTTAATGGAACCGAGCAGTGGATCTTTATGTATTGATGATATTGACATCAGAAAATTAGAAATATCAAAAGTTAGAAGTGCGATAACGATGTTTCCACAGGTTTGTAGACATCTTTTTCCGTTATAATTATTGAGTTTTTAAAATTACATTTGAACTTCAATTTTTATGTAGCGAATATTTTGTGCGATTTTAACATATAAAAATTAATAAATACTTTTTTTACTCATAATAAAGCATGTCCAAATATAACTCATAGGTTTAGAGGATCTGAGAGGAATTTCTTTCACAAATATGAATTATTTCGTAAATATGAATTATTGCACTATATATAAATAATTAATGATAGAAAAATATAAACCATTTAAATTATAATCACAAACGAAATTGTATTTTCCTAATTTCTTGCATTTCTATATTTATGAAATTAACAAAGAATGGCGTATTTTATGGTTAACAACCATTTGTGAACGCGCTCTTCTCCTTGATCAATCAGGAACTGGAGCTTCTCCAGCATAACGATATCTCAGTGTATACTGCAAGGAAAACTTGCTAATTTTCCTTCATTCATCCCGCACAATAAAAACTTATATCATTTGAGTAATATTTGTTTCGGTGGTTTTGCACACCAGTTTGAGACTTTCGGTGTGAAAAATGGAGGTAATAAAATTTTCTCCTCGAAATAAAAGGAATTGACAAGGAATCTAATATAATGTCAAGAAGATTTTTCCAAAGATGAGAAAAGGATCATTTCTACTTTAAAAGTTCAAGTTTATTTGTTTTTTTCTTGTATTATGAAATATACAATAAATGTGTCAGATGGCAGTAATGTATCATTTGGAAAATGAAATTGCTATATGATTTTTGCATCTTATGAGTGCGCAACGTTTTTTTCAAAATTTTTCAACTCTAGTACGAAAAATGCGATCTACGTACAAAAGTTTCAAATGGAATAGAAGAGGAAAAAAATTGGGAGAAAAAAGTGCTAAAGTCATAACTCTAGTGTCCGGGATTAGGCACATTCACAGAAATCATGTTTATCAAAAGCATTTTCATCGAAAACATATTCATCGAAAAACTGATTCATCGAATGACAAACTATATATATATATATTGGATGCAACTATTGGAAAGAACAAAAAAGACAGATAGAAACTGTAGTAGAAAAGCGAATTTTGCATGAGAAAGGGAAAAAAATGAGTGGGTTAAACAACGCCTTAACATTTATGGTTATATTTATACCAACTTAAATCGTTTTTCCGTGATTTGTTCCACAATTTCTCTTTTGTAAAATGTGTTACTATCATCTAAACTGTTACATTGTCAATTTGCAACTGCATAACATCCTCACGAAAAATGAAAAACCAATTAGTCGGTATGTCATGAAAAGTAAACGGGGTCCTTCATAAATGTAGATCACTAAAATTCCGTTGTGGAATCATTCAAATTAATTTCCTTGACAGAGGAAGGCAATGGATTATTTTGAGCTTATCCAGCCAAGTTCATAAACTATGACACAAATCAAAAGGTGTATCTCTCATTCATACGTTCAATGTCACAACAGGTTAAGGCGGAAGAATAAGGCTTCGAACTGTTGTTGCACTTAGACATTCTGGATTTGGCTTCTTACGATTTTTAAATTTATGACCCCTCAAGAAGAGTCTTACGATTTAATGTAACAAAACTTTTAAACGAAGACAAGAATATGTTTCCTAGACTACCTTCAAAAGTCTTTGAAAATACTTTAAATTAAGATTATTCGTCGTTTGAGGAAGTAGATAGAGTAAAGAATTTTCATGTACTGATAAATTAATCCCTGTTGCATATTACACCTATCCCTCGTTTTACACGTTTATATACTTTTTTGTTTGAAAAAAATAATATTAATAATCAACAAACATAATTGAAATAATTTTACATGTAGTCTATAAATAATAATTATTAGGTTGATGCAAAAGAAATGTCGTTTTTTAACCATCAAATTTAAATGAACACAACTTTCTTTAGAATTAACTTTATTAGTCAAAATAAAAACCATTACATTGAACACACTGTTGCCAACGGGTAACAAGTTTTCTTATTCCATTTTCATAAAATGCTGGAGTTCTGGAGGCGATGAAGTCGTCCAAAACTCTTTCAGCATCTCTTTGGTTTCTGAAGCTTTTTTCGGAAGGAACTGGCTGAAATTTTTGAAAATGTGATAGTCTGTAGGAGAAAGGTCTGATGAGTACGATGGATGAGGCAAAGTTTCATATCCCAGTTCGTTTAACTTCAGCATGGTCTTTCTTGCAACATATGGATGAGCGTTTTCATGCAGAAGAATTGGACCCTTTCTATTGAGTAATGCCGGGCGTTTTTTTGTAGTTCTTGGTGCATTTTGTCAAACTTTCAGTTTGAATTATTTTCTGATTAATCAGTAGTAATACCTTCATACATCAATATCGTTCTTGATTGAAAATAAATTAAGTGTCATTTTAACTCTTCTAATTCGAACAAACTTTTTCATTAAAATATATAATAGATTATTCATTTTAATAATAATAATTTAAATATGAAATTCAATTCAAAGACACAACATACAGAATGTTTCGATATATTCCTCAAAATTATGAATCAAATAACTATTTTGATTTTGTTTAAATAAATTAAAAAACTGTTGGCGAAAAGTTTGAGTTTTCCTTTAATAATTCAAAAACTTCATCTTTTTTTCTTTCCTTGGCAGTTATATCAATCAATACAAGTGCAAAATAATGACTTTCAACATTATTGTAATTGTAATCTGTGTTTGGTATAAAATAGTGATACTTCCTGTTTTCATCGCTGTAATTACATCAAGGTAATTTCATCGCCAGTAATTTTGGCACAAAGTCATCAGATCGATTTAAAAAATCTCATAGGTATCTCAAAAGATGGAGCCCCTCAATGGGTGGAAAAGATTTTGGTACTGTTATATCAATTTTCGATCACAAATACTTTGGTAAAAGATCGAAAGATTTGAAATGTTCAATTGCCATTGATTTTTTTGCATCTCGATAATCTATGTTGTGCACAAGTGTTAAATATGTCTCATGTAATGACAATTATTATCCAAGTATAATTAATTCAATTAAAAATAGTTCATTGAGGCATCGTCAATTTTAGCAATATCTTAGTTAACTCGAATCTGAATATTCTGATCTTTTTTTCATACCAAAATTCGGTGTTTAAGTCGCGGAAGCTGCTTATTGCGCTTTTGGAAATTAAGAGTAGAAATTAAAACTTTCATGACCAATAATGGTAAGGGATATGCAATTCCTTTTCAACTATTGCAAGCATTCTTGTACTTGATTTGGTCAATTTTGCTTCATCATGCTTAATAAGACATTGCGCACATGTCATACAATCTGTTCTCGACAAGGCATCTACATTTTGATGTAATATTCCTTTTCTGTTCTCTAAAACCATATCTAAGCTACTTAAATAATTCATCCAGTTTTGGAATTGTGGTGTTATTGGTTTCTTTTTGGTCATCATAAATTCTATTGCTTTGTGATCGGTTCGCAATTTAAAACTTGCACCATTAGATAATGTTTAAAGTGCTGAGTGAAATAAAAAATAGCCAATAACTCTTTCCGAGTAATACAATAGTCAATTTCATGCTTTGACATAGTTTTCGAACCATATGCAATCACTTGTTCCTCACCTTTGTCATTTATTTTGGCCAAAACTGCACCTAAAGTGTCAAATGACGCATCGGTACCTAAAATAAATTCTTTTTGGAAGTCATGGTAACACAGTACTGGGGTCGATATCAATGCTTCCTTCAATCTTTTAAATGCCTAAGTATGGGAGTCAGACCAATAAAGTTTATCTTTTGAACTTCCTCATAGTTCCTCTAATGGTTTAGATAATTTAGAATATTGTTGAATAAATTTCCTGTAATAGTTACATAACCCCAAGAAACTGCGTAACTTTTTAATACAATTTGGTTTTTTGAAATCTTGAATTGCTCTGATTTTTTTCAGGATCTGTCTTAATTCCATCTCTGTTAACGATGTGACCTAAAAATTTTAATTCTGTTTGAAAAAGTTTACACTTTTCTGGGTTTATTCTGATTCCTGCAGCTTGAATCTTCAAAAATAGCTTGTCCAGTCGGTCTAAATGTTGTGCTTCTGTTTCTGAAAATATTAAAATGTCGTCCAGGTAAACTAATGCCTCCTTCCATAACATTTCTCCCAAAACATATGTCATCAACTTTTGAAACGTTGCTGGTGCCGCAGCTATGCCGAAAGGCATTCTCGTAAAACAGAACTGTCCTGTTTTGGCTGAAAAGGCAGTTTTCAATCTCGAATTTTCTTCCAACTCCACTTGATAATAAGTGTTTCCTAAATCAACAGAACTAAACTATCGGGCTGCTTTCAAAGAATCTATCATCTCATCTATATTTGGCATTGGGAAGGCAGGTCTTTCTGTAATCTGATTTAAAAGTCTAAAGTCTAGACACAAGCGAATTTCCTTTTTCTCTTTCTTCCATACGCAGACCATGGGTGTGTTCCAGGGGGAAGAACATTTTATTATTATTCCATGTTGTTCCTAATTCCATAATGCTTCATCAATATGGTTTTCCAAGTGAGCTGGTTGACGACGGGGTTTCTGTAATATGGACTCATCTATTGTCTTAATCTCATGCTTCACTAACTTAGTCTTCCCTATATCCCATTTACCAGCCATAAATATATTTTTGTATTTTTCGACTCACTTATATAAAGTTGTATTAGTTTTCAGATTTAATTTCTCAATTGCATTTTGCATTCTATGTTTCTCATTATATTGAAATTTACCTACACATGGGTCTAATGCACAAATATTCGTCTTTGAATCGCTCATTATATCCTCTTTTTCAGATGTAATCACTCCATCACATTTAAGTTCGAAACCTAAATCACTTATTAATTTTATTCCAAAAATAACAGATGGAAATACTCTTTTCGCGACATAAAACAATGCATTTATTCTTACATTCATTTACCTCGAAAAATCGTTGACAATCGCCGATGAAGTCTTCTAGATCGCTGTTCCCATCGAATATCTTCGGTGCTAAATTATTAACAATGCTAGGCGTGGCCAACATGTAAGAATTATCCATTAAAAAACGGAACTCAAAGAAATGTTTATTTTCAATCAAAATTAAATTATGCACGTAATTTACAATTACGTTGATTGATTCAAATAATTTCAGTAATCTATATAATCATATAATGGATCCTTTATATATTTATTTTCGTCGTCTGCCGGGATCGCCTAACACCGGGTAAGGTCTTCTGGTGGAGGAGCACGTCGATTTGGCTACGCGCGTGTAACGAGGACCGCGTTACGAGGATCGTGAGCGTGTCGACAATGTTGACGACGAACTCCAGTGATCAGTACTCGTCGAGCAGGCTGAGCAGACAGTGGCGCGTCTCTTCGATCGTGTCGGACTCATGGTGGAAGCATCGCGCCGGTTTGATCGACTCGATCTTCAGTACGGGTCGCTCCTCGAACATCGTCGGGCGAATCGGCTTCGGCATCTCTGTGACGACAAGAGTGATGATAATGAGGCGATTATCGATCGAGGCGAGGAACATCGTCCAACTGGGGAATATCAACAATGATTGCGAGCGATTGTTCCAGTTATCACAGATTATTAACTGACTCGAGTCATCGGAAATATAATTTGTCTCAATTAATTTGTGATGACAGAATCGAAAGAAATTATTATGGAGCAGAGAGTTGCGCGAAATATGGGAGTATAAAATCGGTTAACGATTCACAATGGGGAATTGAGGATTTTCAAACTTGTCATAAATCAAAGACATCACTCAATTGTCGATTTTAAAATTCGAAAAAAATTTATTTTCAAAAAATAATAGCATTCCATACAATGTTTACAAATTCAAACAAATCCATAAATTAATTGATTACATTAGATCAGTACAACTAATTCAAATTTCTATTAGTATTGTTTTTTTTAATTTGTATTTTTAGTAACTTTAATTTGATAATTAATATCAAATATTTTTTTTACTAATTTTATCATTAAAATAACAAAAACACATGAATCATTGTTTGGATGTCTTTTCTTGAATTAATCAAATCACTGCTTGAAATTTGACGAGGTCTTCAAAAAAATGAGAGAACATTGTCACGTTTTACATCATGTATCTTGGTCGAAAAATTGAAATTATAAAAAAGAAATATAGGATTTTTTATATATATTTAATATTTATAAATATTGATTAAAATTTTGTGTCACTACATTTATAAATAGAGATATGAATTTAAATATAAATATGTATTGATATTAATTTAATTATTCTAACAACCATAAAAAACATGTTCAAATATTCTACTGAAATAGCTAAATTACTTGAAGAATTCAATACCAGATTCTCACACATGCGAAAGTATGAGGAAATGTTCAAAATATTCGTAGCTCCATTTAATATAGAGGTGGAATCAGCGCCTCCAAATTTACAAATGGAACTAATAGAATTACAATTAAGCATCGAGTTAAAATGGATGTTCGAAGGGCATAAGATTGAGCTTTATCAGAAATATATCCTCGAAGAAAATATCCAAATTTGAAACGATTGGTAATGTGCATAATATCAGCATTTGGAACTACTTATTTCCGCAAATTATTTTTTTACAAATTAAACCTGGTAAAAACAAGGTATCACAGCAGGTTACACGATGTGCGTCGACTAAATTATCCGTTGATATTAAAAAATCTCAAGTGATATAAAAAGCAAGTGTCACATTAATTGTACGATAATAAAATATTTTGAATAATTTATTGTTTTATTTTTTTATTGTGTGGCCCACCTCAGCTCAGTAATTTTGTTTTTGGCCCACCAAACGATTTGGGTTGGGCACCCATGACCTAATACATTACTCGTTTAATACATGCATACCAATTGACCTAATTTATTATTATCTCTGGAAAATTTTGAATAATCAATAAAGCTGTAGAAATTTTCAGATTAAGAATGTTGAGAGTTATAATTGTGTTTCATGAATTATCCTGGTTTATCCTTGAAGTCGAAGATAATTATAAGATTTCCAAACACTTCTGCCAGACATTTTTTGTTCGGCCATTATTTGAAGAATTTTAGTTCAATTCAACAATATTCTCAAACTTTTTTACAATCTCCACATATTCGATTAATCGACAACCATAACTCAATCGCATTTTATTTTTTTCTCGTTATTTTTTTATTAGACACTTTTCTTTTAGTGAGTGTTACAGCTACCCCTTTCATTTTATTTTTACTATTATTATTATTAATATTATTATCATAATTATTATTATAAATACAATTAAAAATTAAATATTTTTATTATTTTATTTATTACTAAGTATTTTGTTGACATAATTAAAATAGGGTTAAATAATAATCAAATTCTTTTTGACGCAGATAGATCCTCTTTCATTACTAAATTCAAATTTTCTTTTTAATTCAAAAGTCTTTCATCATCTCTATATTACATATGCTTAACATTTTACATTCTACTTGGAATTCATTAACTTTAAGGAATCCACTATTTTTTCCGGCACAATTCGTCAAAATATCGATCCATTTAATGAATTTGATGATTACAAATTGAAATCAGCTCTAAAGCTATCTCATCTTGGGTCTTGGTTAGAAACTATCGATGAGAACCTAGATTTTGATTGTGGAGATAGTGGTTCAAACCTATCTGTACTTCTCTATGTTATTTTGCTACAGTTATTAAAGATTCTTTTTGTTTTAGGTTGGTCAAAGACAGCTTTTGTGTTTAGCAAGGGTGATCTTAAGAAATTCCAAAATAATAGTTTTAGATGAAGCTACAGCTTGTGTAGACCAGGAAACCGATAGGCTGATTATGGAAACAATAAAGAAAAGATTCTACCATAGTACATTGATAGTTGTAGCCCATCGAACAAGCGGACTAAAACATTTGGACAAGTAAGCTAATGTGTTAACATACTTTTTTTATATAAAATAAAAATAACATTAATTTAAAATAAAATTGTGTTTGTAAAGGATTAAGGATTAGTAACTTAAACTTAATTTACTGAATTTATCTGTTCCTAATATGTCATTCATTTTACTTATGTAATCTGATTTGTTAAGTATGACGAGGCCGTTACCTTTATCAAATTTTGTAATAATTATGTCCTTCTTTTTT
>MQRK01210013.1:331-12648 GCA_001938485.1 Girardia tigrina | reverse complement strand
TCCTTTAATGTTTTTTCTTCATTATTTTTCATTTTCTTATTGTTATTAATGTAAATATTTGTAGCCTTTTTCAATTCAAATTGTTTGTCTTTTAATACATAGCCTATGATATCTTGAATATGCGACTTTAAACTTAATCAATATTACCATCACTTTCTCTTCGATTATGGTCCTAAATTCGCTTACTGGGATGACGAAAAACCATCACACCCTTTGAATTGAAACTGATTAAGAAAATTCAAAAGCTTTATTATGAAACACGAAGAAAATTTATGACAATTTACAAATTGTGTCTAGATCATTGACGATCGTAAATTTCTTCAGCAGTAAATCCATTCATCCAACTGGTTTGTCACAATTTTGTTTATCCTTCAGAATAGGAAACAGTCAAAAGAAAAGAAATGTTATAATAATTATTATTATTTATGTTGTGAGAGTTGCTCGTGAATAAAGTATTATATGAGGAAATGTCTGGTGCTGAGTATGTTGTCTCTCCCAAAAATAATTACCAACCGTTAACTAATTAAAATTAAATTACAAAATCAAATTCAAGTATAAAATCGAATTAATTTAGAAAAATATTAAATTACATCATTTGTTTAACTAAATTATTTTAAGAATTTGGTTTGGCAGTTATTTTAAATTTGAATGAAATGCAGAAGAAAATTACAGAATTTTTTGTATTGAATAAATCCTTTGGAAATGGTATTTCGTCTTCTCCTAACATATGCATTTTTTCTTTTTGTCAGTATTTATTGTATTATTTAATTTTTCATTTTCCGAATAAATTAATTTATTATCATTTTCTCGAGTTTATTCTTCCACTATCGATTTTGAAATATCCATTTTTATTTACAAATCCATCAATTTATCAAAGGTTTCATTGCATTTAAAATTTAAAGTGTACATTATCTGAATATCAAATCTGTTATCCTATTTCTTTTATATTCGGGTTCACAAAAACTGTTAGGAGTTGTATATGGGAACACGTCAATTGATCGGGACACCAATTAGTTGGGGCTTTTGGTCGGAAGATTAATTAATTAAATTAAATTCTGAACGACATGTGTCCGTTGTATATAAACTCGTTTTCAGCATTTGATAAGCATAAATTGTTCTGGAACTTCCAATGAAACTTTGTCTAATTTACATATTATCGTTCTTCTATTTAAGAATCATCGTGATGGATGGAGGCTCGATTGTGGAGTACGGATCTGCTGAGGAAGTAATCAACAAACCGAATGGTTATTTCTCTAAATTTAAAATGTATGATCAGTGATAAGTTTGATTTTTTGACACAACTTTAATGAATTTATTTAGTTAATAAATTTGATTCAACTAAACTTTCAAACTTATTTAATTATCACTAATTGTCCAATATTTGTATGATAATTTTTTTTATTGCTATTCTTATTATTTATGGTTATTGTGAAGTTTGATAATATATTTGAATGAATTAAGTAATTTAGAGTAGAGATTCTTTCCAAAGAAATGATTACCTAGAATCACCTACACCAGGGGTAGGCACACTTTTTATTATTTAACTGCGATCGACTCTTTCAGAAATGAGAAAACATAACACAGTATGTTTATTAATTTTATTATAAAAGCATAATTATTGTACAATGTAAGTGTAATTAATTTTTGGATGTTGACGCTTGACATTCCATTTCATCGGCGAGAAAGTTGCAAATCTTTAATTACATTAAGAATTTTGTTTTTATTTTTAAAGTTGTTAAATAATTTTTCAGTGCTCTCAAGGAAAGCTTCCATTACAATAAGACTTTTTATGTTTTTCAAAAACATAGAGTGATCTCAGATCACATAGAATGCTTCAGTTGTTAACTTAGATTGATGCGAAGACTTTTGAGGTATAAGGTGCTGTGTGGTTAGTGTTAATACATGAATCAACACCAAAGTTTTGAAGATTCAAACAAAATCCAATCATTTCATTTTAATTACCATTAATTTAAACTTTAAATATATTTTAATTTAATGTTAAATTTTGAGTCTTAATTTATAATCTTAATGAAAATTTGTGTATTTCCTTTTTGTTTTTACGATTCTTTTTTACTCAGGTAAATCTATTGTTAAATATTTTAAATTTATCTGAAAAAACGTCTGCGACCTACTATCAAACAGCTCGCGATCGACCGTTTGCCCACCACTGACCTACACAAATACCTCAATTTGTGTCGATTCAAATTTTCAATTTTTTACGCCGGAATCGACGCAAAATCGAAAGTATTTGTATATTTTGTTTTTTTATTTTATATTTTACAATAAGATTTTAGATTAACCACTTTAGATTTTCTGTAGTATATTTAACTTTTTAAATGATTTTTTACATGAAAAACATTTTAAATTGTAAGGAGCAAACAAATATACTAGAATTTTATATTTGAGTTATTAAAAATAAATTCCTATTAATTACTACAGTTACTTTTAATAATTTATTTCAATTTATAACCATTTTGTATACATAATTTTTAATGTTTATATTAAATATTCGTGGCCTTTTAAAAAGTCTCAAAAAAATTTTCATATTTAATTTCATTTAAAATTTTTATTTTTCGTCTTTTTGTTAAAAATATGCTCTATCAAAACACTTGTTGTTTTTAATTTTCTCATAAAATTTTTCACAGCTATAATATTACCATTGGATTGTAAATATATGACTGCGTCCAGTGTTGAGAAAGGAAATTGAGCTTACTGGTCCGATCATAATGTTAAATTTCTGGGGGGTTTGCGAATTATTACGCTTCGACCTCCCTTGAAATCTAACAAAGGAAAGTTGAAATTCGTTAAACTTAGACCTTTTAATGATAAATTAAATTAGATGATTTTAGAGATTTGTTGATTGATTTTTTCTTAGATTATAAAGGAATTATTATGAGACAATAAATGAAAATTATTATAAAATTGATAAATGACAACACAAGATTTTATAACATTTTATTTGTTATATACAATAGTACAATAATAATAAATTTACAGTTGTATAACAGATAGCCTAATGTGTCGTGTATAATTTTTGTATATAGTCCCGGTTCTTCGACCGCTGACTATAGGAAGAGATTTTAATAAATAAAAAATTAATATTTTAATTAAATTTAAAAAAATATAATAACAAATTATTGATTTTAAATATGATAAAATTGAATAATAAAAGGTTAAAGAATACTCAAGAACCTCACCGAGAGTAAAATTCCAGATATCCAAACAATCTTAATTGCCAACAAAAATCTTCTCCTTTAATATGATATAACAGCAGAGTAACAACCTCTCTTCAATAATATAATAGTAGAGTAACGGTCTTCTTTAACAATTTCCTTCTTCAGAGTAATAATCTTCTTCTTCGATATAATATCAATAGAGTAACAATCTTCTTCCTTAGAGTAACAGTCTTCTTCTTCAAGGTAACAATCGATATAGAGTGTAAACAGTCTTCTTCTTCAAAGTAACAATCGATATAGAGTATAACAGTCTTCTTCTTCAAAGTAACAATCGATATAGAGTATAACAGTCTTCTTCTTCAGAATGAAAATCTTCTTTCTCGGAATAACAATCTTCTTCTTCGGACGGAGGCTCTTAAAACCTTATAAACTTTTAAGAATTTTTTTACTATCTAGTAACAACCTTACCTTAAAAACTTTTAAGAATTTTTACTAAAAGGGTTCTCAAAAGCTGCTACGTTTATAATATTTTATGGATGCGTTGGTACTGTAGGTTTCGGTCGGTTATGAAGGTAGGTTTAGACCGACCTTAATAACTTATAATAAATATAATATTTGTAGACTGACCTTAATAATAAAAAATAATAACTTATAATAAATATAATATTTTATTTAACTTATAATATTCGTCTGAATAAATAATATCCTCGTATTATTTATATATTTATTGTAAACACAATATACAAAAAAATAAAACCAAAAATCAAAGTAATAACACAATATCAAATAATTACCAAAATAAATTAAAGTCAAAATAATTATAAATCAAATAATTATATCAATCCCCAACATTCGTGGGGGGGGGTCATTTTTGTTATGACCTCATAACTGTCAATATCAATGTTTAATAATCATCATCATCCATATCACAATTTCTTCTGGATGTACGGGATCTGCTTGCTTGGGGCCGATTCTGTTGGAATCTTCGATAATCCGCTCGGTATTGGTTCTCTGTACGTCCTGAATCACGCGGTACTTTCAATAAGGAAGGAGATGGGTGCGATAAGGTGTTATTGAGGAAGGATTGAAATCCTTCACGATATTCTTCCTCGAGAATAATTATATCCTAACTCGAGAAAAAGGACTTCTAACTCGGAAGATGGAAGGTCAACTTGGGTTAGAGGTTCGAAGTCGGACGGCGCCTTCAATTCGATATCATCCTCTGTGAAATAGGCGTCGTCATCTTTTGTCAAATCTATTATAGATTTGTGGTCAACTGATTTTCGTGGCGATTTTGCTGGAACTGGAGTCTCCAAATGTTGAATCCATTGTTTAGTTGCCTTGGTGGCCGATCGAGTCGGTCGATTTGTTGAGATTAAAGAATGATTTTCACTGATTGGAATTGTTAGTTGTGATGACCATTTTGGAAATTTACTTGATTTAACGTGAGATAAAAACGAAAAAAATCGATTTTAAAAAAACAAACAAACTCGGCATTTTAAAAATTTTATATTATTAGTTCGATAAAACAATATCGTTTTTGTATTATTTTTTATATACATTATAAAATAATTTTTAACATAAAAATTAATTTTTTACATTGAAAGAAAAATTTTTACTTTGGTAAAAAAATAGTTTTTATTATATTTAAATTATATTGGGGTTTGGAATTTTAACTGATGTGCGGATTCAATAAGGAAGACGTTTTTATTAAAAACTAATTCTCGTATCGGAAGAAAACAATCAGTAATATTTTTTTTAATTTTAAAGGTTAAAAGATCCCAAGTTGGCATTATTGATATCAAAGAATATGTGAGCTTAAAGAAGAACAATTAATTTTGTAAATTAATTAAAAGTATTCATTGCGTCTGGGACGCAATGAATTTAAATGGAGTTTGATGATAAAGACAATTTTTCTCTTTTTGTGCGTCAAGCTGATATAAATATGTCTGATAGTTTGCTTATACCATTTAAGTGAAAGTAATTGAAATATGAATGAAAATATGGATTGAAATTAAAGATCTCCTTCGACTCCAACAACCTTCGTAATAGTGTCAAGAACAAAAGTGGTATAGTACTAGTAATATATAAGGTCAAAGGTCATGAGTAACTGGGAGCAATAATAAAAACGGATTAACCGAACATCATTGAAACACAGTGATCGCAGAGTAATCTTTGCAGCGTGGTTGAAGCTCTCCGGTTTCCGAAGATGATGACTCGATATCGAGGAATTTACAACTAATACGATTAACCGTGATCCAATATCCAGCTCTAATGAAAGCCGAAGCCCCGCCCCGGTTCTCACCGTTGGAATTTTATTTTTTTTATTTGGGAGTGCTTCCGAAAGATAAAGCATCCGCCACATCTGCGATCCTTGGATCGACTTTTCTCTTCGACAATCAGATTTATTGATCCTAAGTAGAGGGGAATTAGGAACTTTTCATTATCCCGATTCCCGGGAACATATTTTGTATTTTTGTGCGATATTAAAAAATTATTTATAATGTATATTCTTTATACTCTATTTATAATTTATTTATAATATACACACTTATAACAACATGACTAACACACAATCGATTCAAATATCTGGTGATTAGTATTCACCGAATCGATTTATATTAAACTTAATAACTAACAAACTGCACTGCCAATTCAAATAGAAATACCATCACGAAACCATATGAAAGTGATGGTTTAATTATTTAACCCTTTCCTGACTATTGATGTCATATGGAATCATGTTTCATTTTAATATTTTATAGGCATCTATGGAAAAAATATTAATAAAATTTTTATCCTGATGAATAAGGAAGATTTTTCTTTTAAAGAAAAATTATTTTAACACGTATTTTGTCAACCGTCCTTTTATTTTTATCATTTGAAAGTTGCAGAAAGTGATTTANNNNTTTTTAATTCAGCCAGGAAAGGGTTAAATTAATTTTAATTTAATATAGATTGTTTTTTTAATTATTTAATTTTATTTAATGATTTTCGTTATTTAATTTACTTCTTTTTACTTTACTTTATTTTATTCTTTGAGTAATTAATTTAATTTAGTTATTTTATTAATTATATATTTTATTTAATTAATTTATGTTATTTTTACTTAATGGCAAAATATATTCGGTCAAACCGAACCAATTTCCGTTCCACCCGGTCTTCCCAAGAATGTCTTTCATTGAGCGGCAGTTACAAAGGTGCGAGAAGAAACGACAAAGAAATATGAAAATTATCATTAAAAACTATTTAAATCTTATGTATAATTATATCGCTATAGGCGATATTAATGAATTAAAATTAAAAATTAAAAAGTCAATCAACAAAATTAAATAAACTTAACCGTTTACATAGAAGCAACTTAGAAATAAATAAATCATACCCAGTGCTCTGACAACCAATTGTTAATCAAGTTAACATTTGAAGACGCAAATTTATTATTTGCTGTCTTAAACGTTAACATAAATCATACATCTGATCGATTTCCTAATTCACCGGAAGATATTTCGAGAAACCGTTATAATTTTTTATATAACACCAAAATCAATTCTAAATTCAAACCAAATACTATCAAATATCAGTTATCACAATCTTTTCTATCATATGACGTCCGTATGACATATCTCGATGCGTCCTCGTCTCGATCCTGGATACCCATCTAAATTCGAGTGGGAGAGCTCTCAGCTATGGCTAGTAATCCAGGAGTAGGCACAGAGAATATTGGGATCGCTCGCATAATATCTAAAGTCGTGCGAGAAAGTCAGTAGGCTCTGTATTGTCTATTTATAGTTTCTACCCAATACAGAGTCGATGGCTCACTACCATATACGCCAATGCTGGTACTGTAGTCTCTATGATACTCAGTTATCCGTCCACTCGGGGGAGGCTTTTTTTCTAAAATTCACAATCAACTGAAGAATATTCCAGAAGAACTCCTTTGTTTAGAACCTTGTCTATAGAAGAAACACTATACATCGATACTCTAAAGATAGAACTAACGTAAATCAAATTCTATTTTTTTAATATCCTCAACTCCTGAATCTAGATCTGTGATCCTGCTAACTCATCTTATCCTTTCATCGGTATTCTTATATTCAAAACTTTATTAGTTTTATTATTCATTATATTTTAATCAAACATCATTTTATTATTTATATTATAAATAAGTGTGTATATATAATAAAAAAGGGAATTCACTGATTTCGAAATTATAATCAGTTCGTTTTCTTTTCATAGGTCTGCAAAAATTAACAATTTAGTATCGACAAAACCTTTCCAGTCAACCCTTAATATTATAAATTAACTTGATTCTTTAACACTTTATCTTTCATCCCAAAAATATAATATATGATTTTTATTATGGAAAACAAATAAAATAATTTAAACATTAGTGATCCTGTTCCGAAAAAAAAATGAATAAAATTGAATTGATTTTATCCATTCTGAAATGTATGGTAAGTAAACATGAGTTAGGAACATTGGTTATAAGAGACAATTATAAATATTTTTTGATAAATTTGAACCAAATTAGAGCTGAATCAATTAGCGGTTTACAACAGAAACTTCTTACGTCTTTTCTCTAATGGGATTTCAAAAAAAGACTCAAGAAATGAATTTTTCGAAAACGAATTTATTCTACTATTATTATTCATTTTCTAGAGGAAAAATAGTATGTTTGTTTCTCGTCAAGTCAGGCGGCAATTAGGGAGGCTTTCTGAGCGTAATTTTCACGTGTTGGAGATATAATTTGACATCAAAAAAAAGAAACTGATCGAAAATTTATGTTGAAATAATTTTTAATAAAGTTGTTAATTTCTTTTCCTTTAGAAATCTAAAATAACAGATTAGATTATGGATCATTTAAAATTTACTTTTAAATTTTCGATATAGATTAATAAGAAAAACAAAATTGTCGACGTGATTGAAAACACTAACAAGGGTCACATCCCGAGATCAACTGGAGGATCATAATGAAGCATTATGCACTTTATAGATTTCCTTATTCCGATTGCAAATTCGTAATCCGATCTTCGCATAAGTTTACCATTTTTATATCACAATCCTTAAAAGTTTGAAATCATCAATGTTCAAATCGAAAGCTTTGAAATTTTTTAGTCTTCTTTCAGAAATGTATTTATCATCAAAATATCGTTAAATGAGTTTTTAAATGTCTTTCTTCATGAACGAACAAAAAATAAAAAAACCATCAGATATTGAAGTTAAAATTTTGTGAGGTTCAATATATAACAAATAGGCTAATACTAACAACAAACCACAGAAAAAAAATAAGAACTCAATACCGTCATCGAACTTCAGTATTGTAATGAAGACTTGAAATCAATTATTGGTCATAAAGTTAGAGTGGAAGCGCTGTTGAGGTGAAGTAGGGTTTGTGGGGTTTGGAGGTACTCAAACAGACATTGACATTATTACCGTGGGGAGTAAAATGTCACGAGAATGGATCACAAGAAAAACTTCAAATTTCATAAAAAAATTAACTTTTTTTTAAAAAGTATTTGTGTATTAGGTTCAAGTACTGACGAATATGAAAAAAATTATTTTTAAACAAAATAAAAATGTTGATGAATTGCACGAACAAAAGAATTGATGAGTTGTCTGTCTATCATTGCCATTGGATGTCGTTACCAAAGATTCCAACTGATTAAAAATTTGTTCAAAATTTTCAAAAAAAATCCTAATACTCTTGTATTTACTCGTCCAAAGAGTTTCACAAAATAAAGGTATGTTTGGAATTAATGATCTTCTTAAAGAATTTCCACGAAAGAAAATGATTACAGCTTTAATAGTTGCTATAGTATTTTGAATCTCATGAACTACACTGAGATCATTGACTACTAAATTCAGTCTGTGAGAGGCGCAATGAATAAAGGCAGCTTTAGAATATTTTTTTCTAATAATTTCTTGAACCCCATTATCTTTTCCAGACATGGTAGAACATCCATCATAACCCTGTATGTGTTAACATACTTTTTTTATATAAAATAACATTAATTTAAAATAAAATTGTGTTTGTAAAGGATTAGTAACGTGGTACTGTGAATAGAAGAACTTTTTCAGATATCTATTTTTTCTAGATATTTCTAGGTCAAATACACAGCTCCAAAATTATTAACAGCCTTCGCGAGAATTGAATAAATTGTCCATTTTAAGTATTTAAACCTTCCTCATCGACATTGCATTACAGAGACCCGAACTTTTATCAAGAAATGTTACTGATCGTTGCTAGAGAAGTTCAGAAGGAATTCACTCATGAGCTATAGGATGGCGTTGCTTAAACAGTACAAAATGATAGCAGTGTCAATCGGCAAATGGTGAATTACAAGTTTCTCTCTGTGATAATAGTAACAAAAGACCATGAAATAAAAAAGTTTTCTTAGATTTCAACGAACCTCATCAGATTCTAGCCCCTGGACTGATGGAAGCTACTCAGCATGTATTTAAGACCGTGGTCAAACCGACTTTCAAGATGGTTGATGTTAAAACAGATGGTGAAAGAGCTACTAAAGGATTAACAAGGGAGCTCTGGAAGCTTATGAAGAACTGATTGCATCGTAATGTATTGATTTTTGTTGTGCTGTTCACAGCAGTGACCTATCTATAAAAAGCATTGAAGGAGGCGTTTTGGAACTGCGTACTTGGATTATAAATATCAAGTCACTAGCTATCTTCTTCAGGATGTCTTAAAAGGTAATGAAACTTCTGCATCAATTTCAACCGACGGCGAATACTTTCCCTGCTCATTACGAAGATTGCGTATCTCATAGTCAACCTTATAATGACCATTTTTCATAATATTTACGACTGCTATGACGTTTGGAAGCTTTTTGAAGTGGAAGGCGAATCGAAAACAGAGATGAAAACAGCACGAGTATATTTGAAGGCAATGACATGCTAATCAAGTAACAGAAACCACATCCCATAAGAAACATATGCTTCAATTTAAGAGCTGTTAACACGAATGTGGCAACACAAGAAATCAGGATATGAGGTGCATCGAAATCGTACAATCAGAGCAGAATTATCTTGTAGAATGGCTTGATGTGGAACAGGAAAAAGTAATCTAAGACCTGTTGGTTCTTTTGCAAGAAGTAGAACTCTAAGCATTTATTAAGGCCTGGGGGAAAATAACACGACGTTTGTTTCTAAAAGAAATCCAGCGCTTTGCAGATGACTGTTTTGAGTAATATCAAATAATAGAGTCTTGGAAATCCTTTACCGACATTAAAGTTGAAAACTCTCTTTCAGTGCTGCAACGGCGTACCTTTAAAAGTAATATCGTTTTATGTAATACTCACTTATCACATCATGCTTCCAGAAAGGCTTGTTTCTTTATACAACTTGAATTTTTCAGCTAATGGTGTGAGCATCTCAGCTTAGAAAGCCAACACTTGCGTGATGATCGTGATTAATGTCAAGTGGACCTGCTTGCTTGATCCTTGTAGTGCATTGGCAAAGTACTTGCGGATAAAGAAAGTCGAGAAAAGATCCAACCTTGGATATCTATTCAGAAAGCGACTTTGTCGATTATTCTTTTTTTTAAAAAAATTAAGATGTATTCAAGTGTTGAATTTAATGGGTCGGGTCACTTGTGTTTATTCTTCTTTTAAATCTGAAAACACTTGATAAACAAACTGTCTGAAATAGGAAAAGTCCTTATTAAAAACAAGAAAAAATTTATATTTTCATCATCAACAAAAACGTTTTTGTATTTTGGCACACGACCATTACAGATTACTTATACTTTCCTAGTGAGTATTTCTGTAATCAACTGCGAAAAGAGAAAAACATTAACTTCCCATTAACTTCTTTTCCCACTATTCCAGTACCGCTCGGCTTATTACTAGATCGATAAATCACCTCAACTTTCCACCATTCCATTAACTCGACAAACTCCTTTAAATAAAAGGTGGTATAATTATTTACAATAATTCTCTGGCCGCTCTTGTTCGAAGAATATCAAACTAATCACTGATGTAATTGAATTAGCACTCTCATCTCGGATTTCTTTCCAAATTACGAATCTCGACGGTCGAAAATCGATTAAACTCAAGTATTTTTAACGCTATATTTTGTCACTTCGATTGACAATCGATGCCAATTTTATTTAACTGACAACCTTACCTTTTCCAATTTCACTGGTGCTAGATCTATCGTCTGACGCTGATGACATCCTGAAATTAAATTAGTAATATCTTTATCGGATACCTGATTTTTTTTCACTTTCACAAAGAAATTTCATTCTTCTTGCACCTATGAAGCTGCTTTAGTTTTTTTAATTTCTACATCCGTCGCTGTACAACAAATATTTTATTCTAATATCTTTGGAACTCTCGTTAATTCGTCAGCCTTATTCATGCTACTTGACACAAATTCTATTTTTAACTCTATACAAAATTCCTTACATATCTCTTTAATAATTGACAATCTTCTTATTACTAACAACTCCGAAATCATCTTTGTACTTACTCTTGCTCTTTCGTTAATAACTTCGTTCACCCATGATTCCGCCGATATATTATCACATTTCACCGTTATCTCAGTCATTCCACATTTGGGGCATAAATTCAAAAATTTCACTACCGCCTCCAACTTCATGAGGTTTATATGCCTCGTGTCATCTTTCTTTCTCATCCAATCCCCATCTTCAATTGATTTTACATCAACCTCCAACAATGCCCCAATTGCTATCAAACTCGCATCGCACCCCAAAGGTGCCCTTTTTATTTTCTCTAATACTTCATACTGCATGACACGGTTCGTTTTCCTTCACCCGATCAACAATCAATTTCAATTTTTCATAGATTCATCGAACCCAGAATCATGTTAGAAATTGATAAAGAAAAAATATATATATATTTTGTTTTTTTTTAATTTAAAAATTAAAGGGAGAAAAAATATATATTATAAAAGCCCAAGTCACTCACTGCCTGCTTCACTAACGCACTTACGTAATAATTGTTGACGTAATAATAGTATTATTTGTTGAAAAATAAATGTGAAAAAATGTTGGTATATATGTGTGATAAAAATGCTTTATTCAAATGAGAAACGAAAACAAGACTTTTAGATAAAAATGTATATTTTCACTTTATACAAAAATTACAATTTAGAATTATATTT
>MQRK01210012.1:389-12369 GCA_001938485.1 Girardia tigrina | reverse complement strand
TAACTTTTTTATTTGATTTCTTCAAATTATTTTAGAATTGTATTTAGATTATCGTAAAATATCAAATTAATTCATCTATAATACAAATAAGTACATATTATTTATAATTTAAAATTTTTTATAAGAATTATTTTACGTGTACGAGTACATATGAATTTTGGTAGTACTCCAGTGTTAAGCTCTGCTTCATTCATACAATTGCGAGCTTTTAAAACTCATTTCCATTTTGAAAAAAAAACTCTATTAGATTTAACTGCGGAAGAAAAATTGAAGTGTTTTTGTCCGGCTTGCTAAATTATTGATTTTATTTTCCGAGTTCTGTGGAATGAACAATTGTACATTATTAGCACCGGATTGTAAATATTATGCCGCTATTTGTTTAATTGCAGATTTTTAAAAATAAAACTTTCGGTTGAAAGCATTTCGAGATTTGAAAAATGATATAAGCCGTCTCGTGTCATTGAACCTGAAATAGATAAATGCTTTGATTGAACAAGGTACAAATGAAATTGTGGATTGGTTCCTACTTGCAGTTGACTTAGTGATTTTGGACGCTTTTTGTGCGAGTTCGCGTGGCCTTCAAATAAATACACTCTTAATCGATTAATTACAGTCAAGCGACTTTTCGATATCAATATTTACGTACCCATGACCATATTGTTGACATACGCCTGCGCATCGAGTTATCAAGCAGTTTTTTCCGTTACTTCTAGATTCTTTCATTAGGGCAATTTTTAAAAGGTGAATTTTAAATCCCGTCAAAACCTATTTAATTGAAACACAAAATAATATAATTTCTCAACAATTTTGAATTTAGAAAAGTTGTAATATTTCTCTAAAAAGGTATAATACCTTTAATTTTACCGAAACAACGATACAGTACAATGATTAAAAACAGTGATAAAGTTATAAAATAGCCCTAACTTTTCAAAGCAATCATGTCCAGAATATATATATATACCTATATAGAAAGTAAGTTAATAAAAACAATGGAATAATATTGTTTTTGCTTCACAGAAAATATTATCATTAATGTTACCTAAATTTTGGACATGATTGCTTTGAAAAATAAACCTGCTTTTGAAGCTTTTTACTCAATCGATTTTCTTCAAACTTTGTACACTTACTCATTCTCGATGACAATAAATAATTATGTAAAAATTTGATCGAAAAAAACTTTTTAAGATCACAAAATGGGGAAAAACGGAAAATTCAGAATTTTGGAATTGCAAGATATCTACTTATAAATTATAAGTAGTTAATATTAATTTTTAATGTGATTTTTAAATTAAAATTTTTTAAATCTTAAATTTTTAAATTTTAAAAACTTTGTTGGCAAAGTAGAGTTCTGTCTGCATAAAGAATGGATATAAAAATTTTAATTTTGTGATTTACTAGTTAAATGTTCTAATAGGGTGATTCAAAAGTTTTTCGTTTTTCATCTCATATTTTAAAGATAGCAAAGCATGTAATCAGATCAGATTTATTCTTCGAAATACAGGTCTTTATTTTCCATGATCTTCAAACATCTTTCAGTCAGTTGCTCGATTCCACGGGTATACCACTCTGTCGTTTTGGAACCAAAGAAATCGCGGCACCCTTGTTCAACCTCTTCTACTGAATCAAACTGCTGCCCTTTGAGAAAATGCCCCATTGTCCGTGTGAGGAATATTTTACATTTGGTATGTTGAGTTTAGTACTTGGAAATGTGCTTCTCTCACCCAGATGGAAAATTGATATTTTGGATGTTCACGATGAATTATTCAAGCATTGTTTGCATTTTAAATTTCAACATAAGATATTAAAAAAACTTTAAAAATATTAAATTGTTTAAAATTTGAATATTAAATAATTTTCTTAAAGTAAATAATTTTTAACTAACTTTTATATTCAATAAACAATTGTTTTTCGTTAAATAAAATCATTTTAAAATTACATTAATTTTTAGATTAAATTATTAACAAAATTATAAAAGTAGAATTATTAAAAATAAAATCTGAAAATAATTTAAAATTTAAATTTGTTCGAATAATTGTTAACGAGATAATAATTAATGAGACATTAATAAAAAGTTTAGTGATATGTCTAATTATGAGAGCTTGGCTGAGGATTGTCCCAAAAACAATTCAAATTTTTATGAAAATAAATGTGCGAAAAACCATTTTGGTGTCCTTAATAGTCCGAAAGAGATGGTAGTCGCTGTGGTAAGGTCGAAGCAAAACTTCGATTCCTGCAGCTCTTGTACTTTACCACGAGTCAAACGTGCAGTGTGTACCGCAGCGTTGTCCTGTTGTAGAAGAGCTCGGTTGCGATTGACCAATGTCGGGTAACGCTCACAGAGCAGTAGATTTTGTCCAGCTGCTGAATGTAGAGGTTGCATTCACAGTACGCCCCTCTGGAACCAGTGGTTTACCCCCTCGAAATTCCACATACACAGAGCATAACTTTGCAATCGAAGTATCCTTGTTTAACCACGGGTTGGACGGGAATACTGGGGTAGAGCCACTAATTCCCCTTGTTGGGATAACGGGAAATATTCATTTTTCATCCACCGTCATTATCATTCTGAAGAAGCGAATGTCATGGGGGTGAGCAAGCAATTCTTTGCAGAGATCAAGTCGTTGTTGTGCTTGAGTGGCTGTCAGTTCTTGAGGAATTTGTCGACACCGTCTATTGACAAGGCCAAGCTGAGGAAGATGACGTTGAATATTGAGTTGTGAAGGACCAAACTCTGCTAATAATCTTCGCGTACTGATGCAGGGCTGCTCCTCCACAGCTTGACGAAGAGTGTCATCATCAACAACAGATGGTCGCCCAGAGCGAGGTTGGTCTTCCAAATTGACGTCACCACTGGAGAAACGCTTGAACCACAATTGTGACATACGAACTCTGACCGTACTACTTCGCCTTCTACTTCCCATATTTCCCGGGTTGAAGCAGTTGTATCGAAGCCTTTTTTCTAGTAATGTCGCAAAAGGTCTCAAATTCCGTATTTTTCGCTCTGCATAATCTGATAAGAATAAAGAAACAAACGTTTAATGAATAAACCAACACTACACAAGGAGATTCGTCATGCAATACCATAATAAATAAAATTAAAATTAATAATGCCAAAAAAAGAATATTCACATAAAATAACTGTCACAATGTCAGGCATAGAAAAACGAAAAAAACTTTTGAATCACCCTAGTATAAGGATCAGATTAAACATTTTATAATAAGTATTTGATTCTTGAATATTTTTTAATAAATATTATTTTTTAAATTAGTTAAATTGTTGAATAACCTTCCGTCTATTAAGGTTTCAATATCATATTGCAGATCTATATTGCATTCGGTTCTTTTGAACCCCTCTTTAGACGGAAGGCTTTAGATTATAAAAGAACAAAACAAAAAATATCCAACCGGAGCGACTGACGAAGACTCTGAAGTATTGTTGTTATTACTGAGTTTCTCTGAGTAAATATTTATCTTTTTACGACCTTCAAATATTTCAATTTGTTCGGAATAAACCTCTAATCGTTTTATTTTGACGGACTTGGCATTTGTATCTTGTTCGATCAGTTCATAGAGTTCATAATAATTTTGTTTCTAAATAGTCATTTTTACTTTTCTTAATATTCCCGTTCAATTAATTTACCAAATATGTTTTCCGGTGATTATATGACATGATATGGGGAATAATTGACTTTCTGTCAAACTTGCTGTAACACAGATCACAATAATAACAGCATTCGTTCAGTCGCTGATACTCATTGATGTAGTTCAAACCGATTAACGGTTGTGTACATTGGTTCAATATTCTTTGTATTATCGCAACAGGTTTTTTAATGGATTTTAAAGGGATTTTTGTTTCTTCAGTTTTAGAATCATCACAAATTGATGATTTTACTGTCGATCCTGATGCCATACGAGTTTTATGTTTCTCACCGTTCAAATGTAAATTGAAAGCCTTTTGTGATGAACATGAAATATCGCAAACCTGAATAAATATTAAACAATTTAAATCAACAATTTCAAATAAATAATCTAAGTTTTAATAGAAATGATCCTGGTAAATTCAATATCACCTATAATTAAGAAGTAATAGGTTGTCAAGTATTAAATTTGTAGACATGATTTCAATAAATTAAAATAGTTACAATTAGACAATCACTTAACATTTTGTTGCTAAGTTTTTTTTGTTTGATTGCTACATATCTTGGCTATTGGACACACTAATAAAAATTAATTAAAATTAGTGATAACTTGTTTTAATTATCAATATTTTCAAAAATGGAAAAGGTGGAAATTTGAACTATCATGAAGTACGAGTTCCAACGTGGAACCTCAGCATCAGAAACCATGCAAAAAATCAATAGTATATTCGGATACTATGCAACTATGCAACAGACAGTCTTAAATTGGTTCAAAAAATTCGTAGAAATTCTGGGTTAGGGTGACAATTTCTGCAACTTAGATAGACAATGACGAACTGATGGTAAGCGGTGGAGTCATATCCTTCGCAAAGTGATAAGGATTTATTGCTAATGTTTGCTATTACAAAGCAAACAATATTGAGTCACTTGGTTCAAATTGGTAAAGTGAAAAAGTTGAATAGGCAAATTCCAAAAAATGATTCTCCTCACGATTCCGTCGTAAAAATACAGGAAGGTAGATGTTTTATTGTGGGATTGAGTTTATATATATATGTGTGTGTTTTGTTGAAGAACTTTTTATTAGGCCTTTCCGGACTTCTCCGAATTCTTCAATATTTTTGGCCTAAAACTTTTTTAAAATGTAGTATACGATCTTCGATTCATATCGATGTATAACCTTCCTGCTTGTGCTGATTTGACTTTTAAAACAGATATTATTCGTAAAAGTATTATTACTACTTAAGAACCACTAATATCTGATGACTATAAAGTATAGGGTTGATGCATGTTAGCAAAATGTTTACAAATAATCATTTATAGAATTTATTAAAATAGTGATGAGGATAAGTAGAAATTTTTTAAATTAAGAATTAAGAAAATTATTTTAATTAAGAATTAAATGCATAATTAATCAAGTAACTATTAATTGGAAACAAGCGAGTCTGGAAGCACATCCAAGTGATGATTACCTGAGATATGATCACGAGCAGCCAATCGAATCATTTATGGATCAGGAAGAAATGGAAATTAATTTTGGGAAAGAAAAAATTTGATTGATCTCAATTCGAAGAGTTTTTTGATAAACAAAAACCAATTTAAAACAATTTTATCATTGGTTAATAAATAATGAAATTAAATTAGTATATTCATCAATCGGTCGCTCGAACAATCGGTCCCCCACAACTATTTGAGCCCAATAATCATCAGCGCATCGATTCGACTTAAACTAATCCCATTAAATATTTCAGTACCACACATCAAAAATAGTTATTTTTTTCTCTCGTCACATTTTAATGATAAATATTTTGGTTGTTCTCTTTATTTACTGAATTGAAAATAAATAAGAGCTGGGAATTTTCTATCAAATTTATCATTAAATAAAATAAATAAATAATAAACTTGATTATTAAAAAATAGAAAGAAATAAAAAAATCAATTTAAAAACCAATGGGCATTTTATACCTATTTGACCTTTAAACTCTATTGTAGGAAAAACAAATAAATATATCAAAATTCTAATTACACAGTTGAACCAATCAAAATAAATTGCACTTTGAACAGTTGTGAAATTTAGAATTTATCAATTTTGCACACTTGCATATGTACAGTATTGATTAGCACTTTTGCACGTTTTCCAGTAATATTGAAGGTTGTTAAGGTAAAATTTGATGGGTTATAATTTGATTTTTATAGTTGCTAAGACAATTTTGATGGTTTTTACGGTGTTTTTGATGATTTCAAAGGTAAAGTTGATGGTTTTTACGATAATTGTGACGGTTTCTAAGGTAAATTTAATGGTTTTCCAAGTAATATCCTTTTTTGCTAGTGTAATGTGGTGGCTATGGTAACTGTAACCGTTGATAGGGTGATCGAGACCATTACTAAAGTAACAGGAACCAATCAGAAGTGTTGCTAAGGAGATCGCGGACGTTTCCATGATAACTGATAAACCTCCGGGTGTTGTGTGTCGAATCCCCATTTTTCCACTACTTAAAACAGTGTTTATTTATTTATCAACCCTATAAATTGAAGATTATACAAATAAATTATATAAAATATTTTATAAAATTAAAAATAGTTGTAAAAATCATTAAAATATTTATAAAATATTGTATAAATTAAATTAAAAAATTAACTTAAAATAATAAAAAAAAATCAATATCGAACCGTGCAAGTATAAGTTCCGGTTCCTTTAGTACAATCTTCATTCGTTAATAACCATTGCAAATGTTTTTCTTCTTTATTGGTCTGAAATTTGAAAAGAAATTTAAAGGTGAAAGAAGACACAGTTACGAGTTTACATCATTCATAATTGATGCGTTTTCTCGATCGATTTCTTCAATAAATATCTCAGGTTTCTGTTGAGATACGTGTTTAATTTCGTTCTGGATATGTTTTACACCTCTCAGATGAATGTGAAACGCTCTATTTGATTTGAATTCCTGTTTACATGAATCACAGAAGAGTTCGGATTGAGATGATTCGTTAGTCGACACCGCGACCGGCTCTATGTCTTCTGTGAATATTACTGACTTCCCTGATAATCCGTTATCATTATTAATATATTATTATATTTTTTTAATTATCACAAATTTATTTTTAATAAATATAAAAATATTTAATTTTACATCCACTGATTTATTTTTATTTAATTAAAAAATTATGGATTAATAACGTTTTTAGGAAAAATATTACAGATTAAGTAAAGGGATGAAATAGAATTTAAGAGGTATTGGAAAAGATAATTTACCCGGTTGTGCATGTAAAAACATCATTGTTCTAATAAAAAATTTTTGAGATCAATTAATTGATATTTTATGGTTTCTAAAATCATCTTACCACCAGCCATAGATGACATTAGGAAAGTTTTTTATTTAATAAGTTGTATTTCATTAAAATAATCCTTTCTTTAATGTTATAAATTATAACCTCAGCCATGGTTTAAAGCAGGGTTCTGGTACTCAGATCATTTGCCTGCAATTCGATCTATTGTCGAGAAAATTACAGATGGTAGAGTTCTTATTATCCGTGTCAGAACAGTCTTAACACATGAGAATTTAGCAGAAGAGTTGGTAAACATCACAAAAATAAATATTAGTTTGTTAAACTATGTTGAAGTGACGCAAAGCTGCTCATATGCTATAAGATTTAAGTACGGTATCTTTTCAAGATGATTCAGTTAATGTATCTGGTTACGTAGCAAAACGTTTGGAAAAGAATGAAATATTCGATGCCGTCCATCATAAACGAAAGGATATTTATCCCAGCACTTATTCGTTGTTGCTTAACTGTCAACCAACCTCGGCTGATGTTGAACGCTGCTTTTCTATACTTGGAAACATTTTGTGGAATTTTATTCCATCAAATGCGGTTCACTATTTACGTTTAGGAGACAATAAAAACAAGGAAGATTGATGGAATCCATTAATACATCTTTTGTGATTAGAAGAAATAAATTTGGTTTGGTTATACTGTTTTGAGAAAATAGTTACATTTGTGAGAAAACAAGAGACCACAAACGAATAATTTTTCATAACTTTATATTTTTTCAAAAAAGCTTTTGACATGGTGTGGCACGAAGCACTATGGTACACAATGAATGAACACAACATAGGAAAACATATCACGAATATTATTAAGAGCCTTTACGAAGATGCAAAGACAAAAGTGTTGACAAGTGAGCAATTTAGCGACTGGTTTAAATCATCAGTAGGAGTAAGAYAAGGTTGCATTCTTTCACCAACACTGTTCAACCTTTTTCTTGAGAGAATTGTTATGGAAGCAATAGAAGATCTAGACGATGTTGGAATAAGCTGCGGAGGAACAAGAATAACCAACCTACGATTTGCTGATGACACAGACCTAATCGGCAGAGATTCAGGAACTCACGAACAGATTACACAAAGCGTCAAACAATTTCGGAATGGAAATCAACAGACAAAAAAGCAAAGTAATGGTTTCAGGAAACCATAACAACGAGGTTAAACTGGAGATTTTCATTGAAGGGGAGAAACTGGTACAAGTAAGTAGTTTCAAATATTTAGGCTCTACTATCATAGAGAATGGGGGAAGCGAAGAAGAAATCAGAAGCCGGATTGGTATTTCAACAAGCATAATGATTAAGCTTAGCACAGTTTTTAACCTCAAAGAAATCCATCTCAAGAGCAGATTGAAGATCACTAAGGCTATTGTCTGGGCAACACTCCTCTATGGATGCGAGAGTTGCACAATAAATCAGAAGAGTATGGATAGACTTAAAGCGTTTGAAATGAAGTGCTACAGGAGAATGCTGAAGATCACGTGGAAAGAAAAGAAGACAAATGACGTTGTTTGGAGGAGAGTGACAGAAATACTGGGTAAAAGACCGGAATCAATAGAAGAGATCACCAAGAGAAGGAAGCTGAAATTCTACGGTCATCAAATAAGAAAACAAGCATTAGCAAAGGTTATAATGGAGGGAAGAGTGGAAGGAGGAAGACCAAGAGCAAGACCAAAGAGGCAATGGATGGACGATTTAAAAGAATGGACTGGACTGAGTATGGAACGTCTGAGAAAAGAAGATACAAATAGAAAGAAGTGGCAAAGGCTTGTTTATAATAGGATGCACCTACGGCCCAGCGGCTAAGGTTAAAAGAAATAGAGCAGATACTGTTTTTGCTATCTTAAAGGTGTTAAAATTAGGTGGTTTGCATTAACTCTGTTTTAATATTTCTATTAGGGATGTTCCGGTTTTCTGCTCCGGCTCTGGAAAGCCGGCTATCCGGCGATCTTTTCAACTCCGGTACCGACTTCGGCTCCGACAAAATTATACCGATTTTGATGTCTGTTTTTCGCTCAATGTTTACAAGAATTATTAACTCTCAAAAATAATGCGCTTATAAAAAAACAAGTGATATTAAAATAAGATCTAGAAAATGATGCGTTCACAAATGCAGTTTTACAGATTTTATTATGGAAGCGACATCTTACAGTAATTTTGATTTCATTTTGAATTGATTTTATTTTATAAAATGAATTATTTTTCATAAAAGTAAATCATTTTATAAAATTATTTAACAATTATATTATTCTCTAGTTACATTACTTAAATTTTAAAAAAGTTTAAAATTGTAAATAAATATGTATAATATAGTATCATAAAGGAAATTTTTTATTAGATTTCTTATTTTACATTGTTTAAACGCACCGATTTTAGGATCCACTTCAACATATTTTCTCTGGTTTAACATTTTCTCATCAGTAATTACTATGAATTCACCAAAAAGAAAGACTAGTCCAGTGTGGAAATATTTTGATATACATCTCGAATAAATTGCTCAAACAAATTATCCTTTTTTGCATCATTTTTATTCCTTCGATAAACTTCCAAATGTTGAGGTGTTTTACTAATGTTCCAAATGTTTTACTATTAATTCATTGTTCTTCACACATTTATGCTCTTATATTGATTGAGACCCATAACATTTTCTCATCAGTAATTACTATGAATTCACCAAAGAGAAAGACTAGTCCAGTGTGGAAATATTTTGATATACAGCCTACCGAGACACATATTACTACCTGAAAAGTATGTAAGCTAACATTGCTCTTTGACAATCAGGATACAATGCAAATGGTTTTGGCACATCTTTGCCCTAAACATTCCAGAGTTTGCTAGCCTCCAGGAAAATAAACAAGAGTGCTGCTCACATTTATCTACTACTACTAATGACAAAAAACATAACACAGTTCAACAAACTCTGGAACAGTGTTTAACACGTATGTTCGGGATTCGAACGACGATCTCGACTTCTTCCGGAAAATCCAGTAAAACTCATTCTTCTCAAATTTAAATTGCATTTGCTTTATTGATGAACTGTTAAAGTATAATTTTGATACTAACTTCTTTTTTGCCTATCGATTTTTTAGATATAATGCGTTATATTTCGTATTTCCATCATTATATTTCGTATATCGTATTGTATTTAATTATTGTTTGTTTTAAATGTTCAATTATTTTCAATTTTCACAAAACCGGAACCGGCCCCAACTCCGGCCGGATTTGACAAAAATTCTTGTGAGGAATATTTTAAATTTGGTATGTTGAATTTTGCATGTTGAGTTTAGTATTTGGAAATGTGTTTCTCCCACCCCGATGGAAAATTGATATTTTGAATGTTCGCGATGAATAGTTATTCGAACATTGTTTGTATTTTAAATTACAGCATAAGATATTTTAAAAAAACTTTTAAAATATTAAATCATTTCAAATTTTAATATCAAAAATTTAAATAAAGTAAATAACTTTTAACTATTTTTTAAATTGATTAAATTAATGTTTTTTTCTTTAAATAAAATCATTTTTAAAATGGAATTAATATTTAGATAAAATTATTACCGACATTATAAAAGTAGAACTTTAAAAATGAAATCTAAAAATCATTTAAAATAAAAAATTTGTTCGAATAATTGTTTATTAACAAGACATTAATAATAAGTTATCAATTTAGAAAGATTGCAAATTATGAAAGTTTTGCTTAGAATTGTTGAAAAGACAATTCGAATTGTGATGAAAATAAATGTGTGAAAACCCATATTGGTCTTCTTAATAATTCTGAGTCCGGCTCCGGCCGGATTTCAAAAATAGGAAACCGGTGCATCTATATATTTTATTTAGGGATGTACCGGTTTTCGGACCCGGTTCCGGAAAACCAGCTATCCGGCCATTTTTTCAACTCCGTTACCGGCTTCGGCTCGGGCAAAATTCTACCGGTTTTGATCATTTTTATAAAAATTAAAAACTCATAAATAATTCGTTTATAAAAAACAAATGATGTTAAAATAAGATCTCAAAAATGATGCTTTTACAGATGCAGTTATACAGTAATTACTATGAATTCACCAAAGAGAAAGATTAATACAGTGTGGAATTTTTTTATATACAGCCTACCGAGACACATTTAACAATCTGTAAAGTGTATAAGGCCTACATTGCTTGTGGACAATCAGAATACAGGGAAAAGAAATTTGGCATCTCTTCAATGATGGTTCATCTTAGATTTCGAAATTTAAAATAGTTTGCTAGCCTCCAGGAAAATAAACAAGAGTGTCACTAACATTCAACTACTACTACTAATAACTAAAAAACATACCACAGTTCAACAAACTTTGGAACAGTGTTTAGCACATACACAGCATTAGCATGTCGATAATCCATCACCTATCAAAATGGATTACTTTTCTCTATAATTAGCATAATATGCAAATTTACCCAAATGCACATCGATTTTAGAGACAGAAGGAAGCAGAATATCAAAAATATGCTGATGTACTTGAATAGTAACACATATACGTACATTCAGATTACATATTAACATTTTCAAAAAGGTGCTGCTAAATCGATTTTTTCGAAAATTTCTGAAATTCTCAAAAAAAGTGCTTAAATGTGTTAGAATTTAAATATATTTATTCTAGATGGATTTCGATTGTGTTCTTACTGGCGACCACAGTCACTCAAATCTCGAAACCAAATCGAATGCTTGCCATAGATTTGCGGCCCATTGAACTTGTGAAGAATACTGGTTTCGTGGAACTTGTGCCCAGGTATCCAATTCCATTGAGAAAATATATTAGGTTGGTCGAAAAATAATGGCGGTTTTTGAGCTTTATACTTTGTTTATCTACTTTGATATGTATATAAGTTTAAATGCATTAGTGTTAGATAATATTTGAAATCTTATGCCCAGCTGTATATTCCTATAGCCATAATTAACATATTGCTGTTATTTTTTAGAATATTTACGGTGCTAAATTAATAATGGAAAAAATTAAAATTCGAGCAATTTTCTTGTACGAATTTAAAC
>MQRK01209984.1:2690-50130 GCA_001938485.1 Girardia tigrina | reverse complement strand
ATCATTCAGTGAAAATTTGAAGTTTCTATGTGGTCTAAATGCTGAGATATAGGCAAAAGTAAATGGCTCATTCTTGACAAGATGAAATACAGTGAAGGTATATGAAAAGTGCTTAAAAAATAAAACTAAAAATTCATGTCATACGATTTTTGTACGACAATTCTGTGTAAGTTATCGACTAAATTATATGTACATTTTTTGTTTTTATTTAATCAATGTAGTGGGGACACTGCGCCGTCTCGATGGAAACTCAACGGGTCCAATCACCAACCAGTGACCCTTAAATTTGAATCGGGGGAAACGGTTCGACAATAACGATAAATTACCGGTGTCGGATGGCATTGGGATGCTATGGGGGCCGCCCTCTGGCCCTAGGGTTTCAGAACGACGTCAATTCGGCGTTTTGACACCGTCGGTCGATTGGGGGAATTTACGAGCGGTTTTCGTTGCCAATCGTCCCCCAGGTGTTTCGCCATCAGTTGAATTTTTTCTCATCTTTTTACGGTTTCTACACGATTGTAGAATTCACCACAAAGAATAATCGATAAAAGAAAAAGGCAGGGAAAATATCGCGCTTTCAAGCAAATAAGAAAATTTTATTTTAAATCACACATATTTAACCAACATATTTTCATTAATTTTTATTACATTGAGTTCCGAATTTTTTCTTTTCTTTTTTTGTTATCTGTTCTGTTTGTTATCGATTAATTCCGCTTTTTTTTCTTTCGCATTTTATTTTTTTATTTAGTTACCAGGTTTTGCTTCTTATAAATTTTATCACCGATAAAATTTTACATATTAGTGGTAATTAAAAAATTACAATTGATAAAATTAATTAAATTTGATAATTTTGATTTTAGTTTTAGTTTTTTTATAAATTTTATCAACGATAAAATTTTATTATTGTGAGAAAATTTTTACGATAGATATATAATAAATTGTGGTCACAACATCATTTGCTTTTATATTTATGATATTATAAACAATATTTTTATAAGATTTTATCACATTCTCAAAAAGCGAAAGCAATTCTCCCCACAAATCTTCGATACTTTAAGCATTACTTTTGGATTTTGACACAAAATTTACATTTAGAATGTAAATTCAGGTAAAAAGAAGATCTTTCGGCATCTGTTTTAGAAATAAGGATAATTTATATGATGAAGTTAAGTTTTTCTTATCATAGAGAACATAGCAAGTGAAATACAAATTTTAAGTTTGAGATACTATATATTAAATTTAAATGTTATTCGGAGAGACTGATACATTAAACATTTTATATGGTTTTAAGGGTGATTAGTAGAAAACTAGAGTTTTATGAAACTAAAGAATATTTAATTAAACAAGTGATAAAGGCAAACTAATTTATATTTACATAAATAAAACCAAAGAATTTTATTTATTTAATTAATCACATGATAAAAGTGTGATTGCCTGCCTCTGATTTGTTGATATTTCTGTCATATAATTATATACACGTAGCATCTGACATATTTCAAAAAATCCTTTGATTTTCTACTGGGCTTGAATCCTAAAAGTAATAACAAAATGTTACTATCGAAAACGTTATCAGAAATGTTTACATTTGGTTCTGATTACATTTCCCATTTAGTAATAAGATTTTATAAACAACTTTCCTTTCAGTTTTTATTTGATTTGTTAACGATGATTAAATTGTTGAAATTGATTAACAATAATACAAATTTAAATTTGCATGCTGATCTTTTATTTAAAAAATTTATAATTCAAATAAAATCGAGTATTTAAAATTGACCAGAGTTAAAAAATTAAATGTAAAATAATCTTAATTATTATCCAAGTTTCTATATAATTATAGGTCGATGCATAAGTTTGCGACCTTTGATAAAAAAGGGATATAATTCTTTAATTGTCCCCGAAATCCACGCGTTAATTTTTTTGTTATTCTGAAAATGGATACCAATAAAAATCACATACGCCACTGTATATTATTTATGTTTAATCTTGACAAAAGGCTTCGCAAGCGAAGGACGAAATTTACCAAGCATATGGTACAGGTTCTGTTGGCCTTGCGAAGATCAAAGAATGGTACGCCGAGTTCAAGAAGGGCGAATTCAACCTGGATGACCAACCACAAAGTGGTAGACCGAAAGAAATGGAGAACGAAGAGCCTCTGGTTCTCTTAGAAGAGGATGATGGACAGTCAACTCGTGAACTGGCCAAGTGCGTCAACGTTAATTAGTCGACAGTCCTACTGGATCTGAAAGCTCTAGAAAATGTGCAGAAAGCAACAAGATGGGTCCCACATGCTCTCTCTTCCCGAAATAAGGACAATAGGATGAATATCGCCATGGTTCACCTCACCCACTACCGAAGAAAATCTTTTTTATGGAGAATCGTCACTAAAGACGAGAAATGGGTGTATTATGATAATCCAAGGCAATGGGTAGACCCCGGAACTCCATCAAACTCCACCCCAAAACGCAATATTTATGACAAGAAGGTCCTTCTGTGTAATATAGTAGAAGAAATTTAAGAGTAGAAATATGTTTTATAATTTAAAATATTAGATAATTTTAGGTTTAAAACGATTTGAGGTGTCGGCTGCCGGACAAAGTGGCGGCGACAAGTACCTCTTAATTGTGCCGGGACTCAGTGTCCGGAAAGATGGGTGTATCGTTTCAACGGTGGCGTCACGTCGGTCGATCGTCTACTCGATGAATCCGAGTTAGTTATCCGGGTTCCGCTCCGCCGAATGATGCGGTGGTAGATCTGGTCCGACCGATTTCATCTGAGCAGGAAATAAAAATTGAGACAAAAATAAAAAGTCATTTGCAAAACATTTATTTTTACCGACATAGTTTTATAATTTAAAAATTGTGCCCCTTTAATTATTTCTATTAGTGCTCTTAAACAAAAAATGTCGATGAATTTTTTAAAACACTACATGAGCCGCCGCCCCGAAGAATGCAGAGCATAGTGAGTTTGGCACTGTGGTAGGGTACTGGGAATAGGAGGGGTGCAAGGATGAGTTGTTTGACGGAACGCAGTTGTGTTGTGGACATATGGTACTGAATTGCGTGTGGTAGTCGCAGGGGCGGACCATTGAATTTGGGGCCCTACCCCCTCCAATTTCTATTGTTTAAAGACGATTATAGTTTAGTAGTAGTGTCTCACTTTCTTGTGCCTTTTTCGATCTAAAGCCTTTGCATTTTTATTAAAAAGAATAAATATAATTATATTTTCTAGTAGACATTTTCAAGCAAAACTTTTGATACAGAAATATGCGGATATTGAATCTAAAATGAAAAAAATATGATAAAAAAATCCTACAACCATATTATTCTTATCATATGAAAAATGAAATGATCGAAATCTCAAGGAAATGTATAAGCACTTAGCACTATCTGTCATTTACCAAAATATTAAGGGGACTAATAGTGATTTACATTCATTGATAATTTCAAAATAATTACACTAAATAACATAATTTAAACCAAAACATTTCTTCGTAATTTTAAATATATTTCAATATTTAAAATTTTATTAATGATATGAATCGTTTTCATGGGCAATTTACAGAAATCTATCATATTATTTATAAATAATATCTACCATATGCAAAATAAAATAATTTATAATTTTCGTTATAAACACAATTCGAATCATCCATGAGATAATCCGTAGAAAAGTTTTCATACATAGACATCGTTCAAAAAGATTAAATATCTTTATCTCATAATCTGAACTAATTTGAACCTAAATATTCTTTCAAAAATATACAACATTTAAACATAAAACATCAACATTCCTCACAATGTAAAATGTATACATACAGGGGTGGCCATAAGTCGCTTTACCCAGTTTTAATAATAATAAACACAAAATTCTAAATGATGCAACTTTTATTTAATCAGCCTACAATAATAATTTCAAAACAAAAACTTGAAAACAATTAAATCTTATCTTTCGTCGGCACAAGTCTTTATCGTTGTTCAAGGCTGCAAATTCTGTAGTAATTCTTTCCTTCAACTCGGATATGGTTAGAACATTTTGTGAGTAAACGCGTTCCTTCAGGATACCCCACATTGAATAATCACAAGGTGTCAGGTCCGGTGATCGTGGATGCTATTCAGTGGTTCCTCTCCTGCCGATCCACATCTCAAAAGTGTTATCCAAAAAGTCGTGTACATTTCTACCATAATGAGGGGTAGCACCGTCTTGCATCCAAACGTCGTTATCTGTGTCAAACTGAGGTACGGCAAAATCACGCAGCATGTCGAGATATAGCTGAGAATTGATCGTTCCATCAAGGAAGTATGGACCCAGCACACCAGTTGAACGTATTCCTTCTAAGACACAAATTCCTGGAGAAAGATTGTTGGTCTCCCATACCAGATGAGGATTCTCAGTGGAGTAGTACACGGCATTATGCAAATTAACGTGACCATTTAAATTAAATGAAGCTTCGTCGGTCCAAATTATTCTGTCTCTGATGTCAATGTTCTCATGGATTTGTTGCTGTAACCATTCGCAAAATTCTATGCACCTGTCATAATCGTCATCATTCATTTGATGGAGCAAACGAGGTCGCCAAACTTTCAACTCAATATCCTTCATTATTCTACGTAAACTTGTGCGTGGTATATGCAACTGTAAACTTGCACGAACTGCAGATGTTGATGTAAAATTTGAATGTAAACAAAGCAATTTTTTAGTAAAGAAGTCCATTCAGAAATTCTGTTGATAAAACTATGAAAAAAGCCAATATAAATGTTATTTCACATATAAATTCGAAACTTGACAAATTTACGAAAAATTTATATTAAACGGGAACTAATAAAGATATCAAAGGAACACGATAACAAGTTGCACAATTCACGAAATAATTCAAAAAACTTAGTTTTCACTACACAATTTCCATAGTCATTTCCGCATCAAATTTCGTGTAAATTTCAGTGAGTACTCATTATTTCGTCCTCTTTCCATTTATTTCATAACAATTCCTCTAGTATATCAAATAAGCAGATCTATTTGTGTACTAATCAAATTACTAAATATTATACCGATATATTTGTTATCTTACCAAATTTCTCAAATATTATCAATGGATAACAAGTAAATTTTATTTTGAATATATTTCTAATGGTTCAACAAGCTAGCTATAACTCCAGTTATCAAAAATAATAGTTAATCACCTATTTCTAGTAGATTGCAACTGATATAGTTTCGATTCTATATGTACCAAGTGATACTTTATTTTAATCTTCAACTACCACTGTACAAACCATAGATATTACTCCACAAAATCTTTATCTCCATTTGATAATTTGTTCAGACTGAATCTTCTCTCTACAATTATAGACATTGTCTCGTTTTTTCAACGAAGCATTATTACTTAACAATATTTCATCCTATATATAAAACATATTGTATATATTTACTTCATATAATTTTGTTAATACAAATTTGTTATTAAAATTAAGATTTTTTTTATTTTAGATATTTCTTTGTTGCGGTATTATTACAATCAAATATCCCCATTCTATCGCTTATAATAATCAACTGTATTTTAATTAGTTAAATATAAAAATAAAAAAACCTAACTAACTCCAATTTTTACAGTTTAAAGTATAGCCTCACTGAGAGTATATTTTAAACAATAATAAATTAAAAATATGAATATTAAATCTCAATTTGAATAAATTAGTTTCAGATTATAAGAATTCAAATATTAATCATCCATCTGATTAGGAGAGACACAATCCCAAATCAACACACAACATTTAAACATACAAACACTGCACAAAACATCTATATACGAAATATTCCTCATATTTTTGCTCTGTGATGACCGGAAAAATAAATGGTGTACAAAAACTTATTTAGGAATAATATCCTATGACAAATACTTTTGAAACAAAATGAGTGCTCTGATAACTATCGATTTGAATATTTTCTTTGTAATGTCGTTTATTGTGAATGTTGTTGTTTATTAATGTGATTTATGTTTTTAAAATTTTAATTTTAATGAGAACGAAACTGAATAAATAAATAAATTGTTCTTATCAAAAACTTCTACCCAGTAGAAGTTTTTAATTATGCCCACTAGAAAAATTCTACCTTAGAAACTTTTTTTTGTCCCCTTCCCTGGTAAAAATCATGGGGGCACCTATGCTTGAATACGTAGCTTGAACTTATAATTGTCTTTTAAATCATTTGTAACTCCTTATTGAAGGGTTTTACCAATCAAAAAGATACATCTTTCAGATATCAACTTTCATAAAAAAATTTAGAATAATAAAATAATCCACATAAAATACACTCTTCCATCTAACTTGAAAGAATGAGACACTCATCTGAAATATATATCAAACGATATTTTATATTTTTATATAAAATTTATCTTTTTTTTCTAAACATGTCACGATTTTTATAAATTAATTATTTTTTTTCAATACTCAAATTTTATATTTCTATAAATCTCTATTTTTCCAATTGTCAAATTGGTTTTAGAGTAGAAGTAATTTGTTTTATTTAAGTCAGCAAATATTTGTTTATCTAAACTGCTACAATTACTTAAAGTACATCATTTATCGCCATCAAATTTGAGAGTAATTTATGTGAACAAACCAATTTTATTTTAATTCTTAATTCGTTGAATTCTTTTTCAATAAATCATTATTTCATTTAATTTTATTAGAAATTAATTTAAATAAATTTCCACTTTTTTGTTCTAATTTTTCACTTACTATAATATTTTATTCATATCCAATAAAATAAATATATTTTTGTTATAGGATTTATTATTTAATTCAAATTCTCATTTTTCCATTCTTTTTATTAGCTTACTTTCTATATATATGTATATATATCCATGGAATTTAGAATCCTGTTTTTGAAGGCCTTTTACTCAATTGATTTTCTCCAATCTTTGCACACTTACTCATTATCGATGACATTAATGATTATGTAAAAATTTGATCGAAAAAACTTTCCCAAAATGGGAAAAAAACGGAAAATTCGGAGTTCCCGAACAATTTTAATTGAAAGATATCTACTTATAAATTATAAGTAGTTTATATTAATTTTTATTGTTTTTTTAATTAAAATTTTTTAAATATTAAAAACTTTTGTGGGGAAAATAGAGTTCTGTCTGCATAAAGAATGGATATAAAATTTAATTTTTTGATTTACTATTTAAATAATAATGATCCTTGATAATAATGTAGCGTATTCCAATTCGGTCTTTATTAAAATACATCGAACGGGTTGCTAGTTTTAATTTCAAAATAAATCTTGTGTTGTCTGCCCGGTGGTTACTACCAAATTTATAAATATACGAGTTTGAATCTCTTATGCATATTCTGTAATTATATTAACTCATTACTAGCCGCTAAAAATTCTTACTCCACACGGCGTTAAGCCGGACCTTGTTTGAATACCGCTAATATACGGTGCGATATATAGCCCAGAGCCGCTATTGTTTATATCAAACATGGGGCTTAAATTAATAGTATTAATTGTTTAAATCTTAGAAAATAATAAAGCTATAAACAAAATGCATATAAAAAAATAATTAACAAGTTTATTGTAACATATCTATAATACATGAATAAAACAAATAACTAGTAAAGATATTCAAACAAACAAATATCTAATTTTAAAATTGGATTAGTAATAATTTCTTTTAATATGGTAGTCCTGCAAACATTTTCCAACACATAAAGGAATTTCACAATATCCACACATGAAGCAGGTTTCTTTCCTTTTGCCGTGGGTTTTTCAGACTTTTCAACGTTTCCGAGGAACCTTTTTTCCACAGAACTATGAAGTTTTACAAGTATATGGGTTCTTATATCTCCCGAAAGCCTGCTTGGTGGATCTTTACAAGAGGCTCTTTTCGATGAACTTCCAGAAACTTGTGAACAATCATTATTATCTTGATTTTCGATCTAATATTTAGCAACTTTTAGTAAATAAAAAGAAAATTTGATCTTCTTTGTTGGATTCAGTTTCTTGTATAATACAAATGAATTAAATAATGTACAATTCAACATAAACATAAAAGCCTTTTTTGTTTATTTGACACTTTTTCTTATAATCAGATTATAAGACATGAATCGACACCATTCATATAGATATTGCAATCCATAATACTTTCTGGCTTTCTTACGTGGATATATCTGCGTTTTCAGGCATTTCATCATTATTAGAAAAATGCAACGATTGTATTATTTGCCTGAACCGATTTCGCTGCATGACTTTACCAAAAATTGGTGTTTCAATCTGTAGATCAGTAGACCGATAATCGTTTATGCTGTTTTTTCTTACTAGTCCCATTAAAATGTTCAATCCAACGAATTTCTTTATTTCGGGTATTGTTGTATCTTCCCATTGTTTAATCTTTTTCACAAATTTATATTTGTGCATATTTTGCATATGATACCTGTTTGTTTTATTCGTTAATAATTTCAAAAAATCATCGTAAATAAATAAATCTATTTCATCTGATATATTTTCTGAATGTCTTGAAAACACTTTAACTCCATAATTTCCCAATAATAAATTTATATTAATATCATCATCATGGGCGTAGCCAGGATTTCATTTCGGGGGGATATTGATGAACATGACACACGCACATACTAACACATAGAAAATCACTCACACTTACACTGACATCGTTAAGTATTTGTGGTTCCTGTTAAAAAGCGTTTCCAAAGTTGATATCGGTAACTTTATGGCAGTGGAAAGGAATGAGAGCTTTAAATAATAAAAATATCTTCTCGTGATTAACGGCCTTTCACAAAGGCTTCATTCAACGTTGTCAAGAAATACGCTATTTTTCGAAAAAATGGATCTTTTTTTGGAGAGATTGAGAAATAGCTGCACAATTGGGACACGATGTCATGCATGCTGCGGAGAAAATATACATCTGATACCTTAACAAGGACCAAGTTGAGATTGTGGCTGGCGCAATGCACGTAAATGACTTTAGGATAAATATTCCGAAATCGTTTTTTAACATCTACAACACATCCTTTCATAACACTGGCACCATCGTAACCTTGTCCATGTACATAGCTCATATCAGTATCAACTTTTATTAGTTCCGTTATTATGATGTTAGTATTTCTCTCGGTCGATTGATCTCCTAATGGGAAAAATTCAAAAAAAAACCTTTAGGTACGTTGTCTTCATGAACTTACCTAAATAAAACATTATTCAGAAATCACAAGTAAAATAAGTAGCGATTATATTTTTTTACCTTAATGAGAAAAATAGTTGTTCAGTTCTAGAGCAGTCACTTGAATCCTCAACCAGAATAGAGAATCATTGAGATTTGTTGACTTTGCCCCAAATTTTTTCTGATGGCCTCAATAATAGTATTTTTAGTTTGAAGACTGGTGTACGAGCAGAAGAAGCATTTTAATCCAGCCATTGCTAATCTTTCCAATATAAGTTCGACATCTATTTCATGTTTTTCATAAGTTTCTGAGAAAATAATAATATCTTCAATATAGACTCTAGCATGATTAATATCCATTAAAGTATAATCTAACGATCTTTGAAAAAATGCAGGTGCTCCGGTTAGACCAAAAGGTAAAACATTAAACTCATATAAACCTTTGTCATCTGTAAATGCAGTTATCATTTTATCTGCTTCTTTTATTCCAAATTGCCAATATCCACAATGTAAGTCAATTGTCGTAAAGATTTCAGAATTTCCCATTTTATCATACATTGTATTAATTATTGGTAAAGGATAAGTGTCTTCTCGTTACTGTATTTAATTTTCTATAATCTACACAAAATCTATGTGATCCATCTTTCTTTTTTACCAGCACAATAGGTGACGCCCATGGTGAGAAACTGGGTCGAATAATATCAAATTTTAACATTCCTTTAATTTGTTTTTGAGTTTCTTCCTGTAACGCATATGGGATTCTGTAAGGCCTTTGCTTGATCGGAGTTTCATCCAACAATGGTATTTCATATTCAATAATATGCGTTCTTCCTAAATCATATTCATGTTTTTGCGAATACTTTATCATATTTTCTAAGTAACGCTGTGAACCTAGCTCTCTGACTTTCCGTTAAATTTGGACTTGTTACTACCGGTGGATCATATCTTTTTACACCTGGATGAATACTTTTTGGAACTTTTACTTCCTGTACTAAAGATACAGTTCCAATTCTCGTTTGTGGTTGCATGATTTTCGGTTTTACATCAAAATTGGCAAACCTGACTGGTATCGATTTTTGTGAGACTGATACTATTTCGCTACACATTTGAACATCATATTTCTTCATAAACTCCTCATTTGGTTGAAAAAGTAGATCTCCTTTGATGTGACTGACTACGTATGCATGATATAATAATTCTGCTTGATGATGAATTTCTAAGTTTTCACTGATAAACACATCGGTTACTTTATGCAAGATTTTTCCATCAGGTATAGATACCAAGTTTCCACTTTTTCAATCTAAAGAAACATCTTCTAACTGTTGCAAAACATCCATACCAAGCAATAGTGATTCTGGGCAACTTTTTGAAATTAATACATTTGTTGTAATAGTCTTGCCACCAATTTTTATTGACATTTGAACAGTTCCTTCAATTGCTAGATAATGGCCTGTAACTGATTGTAATCTTTCAATAAAAGGTGCCAGATTTATTTTTCAGATGCCAGAAGCATCTTTTCATCGACAATTTTGACTGCTGAACCAATATCAACTAAAGCTGTAATATATCTATCATTTAATAAAACAGTTATTGTTAATCTTTTACCGAATTTAGTTCTTATAGCAAAAACATAATTATTTGGTAAACCCCATTGATTTCTTATTTCAACTTCTCTTTTTTTGTTTTTCCTCTGAATTTAGAGTTTCCCGATTTGGATCGACAGGTTTCATTTCCTTAAGTTGTAATAATGGATAGTAATTCGGTAATGGTTCAAAACTTGACAGATTGAGTCGTGCACTTGAATTTAACATTTCTTGATTCTTTATCATTTGTAGCTGATTCTCATAATCTTTCCGCTCGCTTTTAGGTATTGCTGGTGCAGATAAATTACTATTACTTACAGTTTCATTTCTAGTTTCACTTTTTCTTCCATCACTTGTTACACTTGGATCACTGTTGGAACTATCTGAAACAGATTCAAATTGTATTTTTTTATTTCCTTTTATAAACTTTTTACGACGTTTATTAATTTTCATTTCTGATTTTAATGTATTTATTTCTTTATGATGAGGTGAATTATAAAAAATTTCGCTATCATAAGAATGCATCCAATTATTAATTTCCATGAAAATCCCAAAATTGTATATAATCTATATGGAACACACATATATATATATAATCCTTGGAACACACCATTAATTTGTGTGTGGAAAAAAGAGAAGAAAGATATTCGTATCTGTTTGGATTTTAGGCGTTTAAATGCAATAACGGAGAGACAAGCTTTTCCGATGCCCGATGTTGATGAGATGTTGGATGCTTTAGGAGGTGCAAAGTATTTTAGCTCGATTGATCTTGGAAATGCTTATTATCAGGTTGAGCTGGACGAAGAATCTCAAGAGAAAACGGCCTTTTCTACAAAGCAAGGACAGTATTGTTTTACTCGTATGCCGTTTGGTATAGCGGTTGCACCGGGAACTTTCCAAGAGATGATGCCAAAGGTAGTCGGGGGAATCAAGGGTGCCACTGTATACTTAGATGATATCTTGGTTTACACAAAAGATCGTGAGCAACACTATATTGTTTTGAATCAAGTTTTAGACAATATTAGAAAGCAGCATTGCGGGTGAACCCAGAAAAATGTCAATTGTTGAAACGGGAAATAAAATTCCGAGGACATATAGTTAAGGAGGAGGGTGTAAAAACGGACCTGTTCAAGATTGAAGTAATTAGAACGTTTGGGAAACCAAAGTTTGTTAAAAACTTACGCAGTTTTTTGGGCATTTGTAATTATTATCGACGATTTATAAAAGAGTATGCAAAGAAAGCTAGAGTATTAGAACAATTATGCGGGTAAAATAACAATAAAAAACTGAATTGGACAAGCGAGATAGAGTTAGCATTCGAAGAGATGAAAAATGCATTAATGACAAGCCCGGTATTGTGTTTTCCTGACATGAAAAGAGATTTTATTTTAGATACGGATGCTAGTTTCGACACCATTCGAGCCATGTTAGCCCAGAAGGACGATCAAGGAAAGGAAAGAGTTGTAGCTTATGGATCGCGATCAATGAATAGTCACGAGAAGGGCTATTGTGTTACAAGAAAAGAACTGCTTGCCATGTATTATTTTTGTAACCATTTTAGACATTTTCTGTATGGTAAACGGTTTATTTTGCGTACCGACCATAAAGCCATTACGTTTATGCTGAACATTAAGAAGCCAATTACATCGCAGTTTCAAATGTGGATTAACTATCTGATTAGCCTGGATATGAAGTTAGAATTTCGAAAAGGATCTTCGCACACGAATGCTGATATGCTGTCAAGGATGAATTGTGATACGTGTACTTAATGTTTGATGCAACACGAGAATGCAAAGAAAGAAAAATATCAAGACACGTGCAATGGATGTTGTATCAAAAGATGAAACCACAAAGTCACTCAAATATATTATCTGGGAAACCCATCAGATGTTGGCACACGCGGGTGCAAGAAAAGTTGAGTATTATTTAAAAGACTCTAAGGATTTTGACAAGTTGAAAGGTAAGATCAAAGAGATTGTACGTAGTTGTGAATCATGCCAAAAGTATAAAACATATACGGCAAAAACAAAAGAGAACACGATAAATGTCTGAATTTAAATTTAATAAATAAATTTAATAAAATTTAATAAATGTATGTACTTTAGCAGATCATGTACATGTTATGTATAACGGTAACCGTTTTAAGTACAATATGAGTTTTTACATGTCGTTTTTACATGTAAAATAAAAGGTTATTTATCTTGGTTACGGTAACCATGTTACTTGTGATTGAGATATGAGGTAGATTGGGTGATTCATGAGGTATTGTTTGATGGTAAACAGCATACATATATCATATGGGTTTCAGATATATACGAAAAAATAGATTTTTGAGCACTTTTTTGAGAATTTCAGAAATGTTCAAAAAAAATGATTTATCAGCACTTTTATGAAAATTGTGATGTAGAATCTGAATGTACGTATATGGGTTACTATTCAAGTGCATCAGCACTTTTTTGATATTCTGCTTCCTTGTGCATCTAAAATCGATGTACACTTTGTGTAAATTTACACATTATGTTTATTATAGGGAAAATTATTCAATATATGAAGATTCTAATTGCACATTCAGATAGAAAATGAAAATGTGCATCAAACACATGATATCGATTTTTGACACTAGTACTTTTAAAAAAAATGTATTGATTTTTGCACTTTTGCACAAGTGCAACTTAAAAAGCACTTATAAATTTGCGGCACAATGTGTACTATCGATTAGCACTTTAAAAATATCGATTAGCACCTCTGGGCGCAGTGCAGTGATCGATTAGCACTTTTTTCTACGGTCCCTATTGATAGGGTCACGGTTGCTATGGATACGGTAACCGTTACCATGGTTACAACCGCCTTGAATCACTGTATCTGTTGCTAATGAAAAACGCCCTTGGTTACCGTTGCCATGGGAACTGAACCGTTGCTAAGAAACCCGGAACCAATCAGAAGCGTTCCCAAGGTACCGGGGACCAATCGTAACCGTTGCTAAGGTAACCTGACCCGTTGCCATGGCAACGGGCTACCCCCCCGGGGGGTCAATTATCCATTGAGGGAGAACATTAATTTTCCCCCTACTTAAGTTAAATTGTTTTTTACACATTAATTAGATTTTTTATAGAAATGGAATTAATTAATTTTAGGTGTAATTTATTTTAGAAATAAATTTTAAAAATAATTTTAGATTAAATAGTTGTTACAAATTAATTAGATTTCTATAAAGGGCATGTATTAATTGATGTTTACTATACTTTATTTTAAAAGTAATAAACAGCTTGATTAAATAAAAATTTCAAAAAAAATTAAAGTGATTAAATTTATTAAGTAACTAATTAAAGATGGTGCGAAATACAAATCTTAATTAACGAAAATTTAGTTGCGATATTAATAAAAATTTGGCGTTGAAAAATGAAATTCCAATCGATATATAATGAAAGTGGTATTAATGCCACTAACAACGTTGACATTCATTTTTAAGAAAAATTCTGAGTAATTACAATTACAAAGGCTTCACTGTGGATTCTCTAAATAAACTCAATTTTTGCACATTTTTTATTTCAATTTTTAACTTATTTTGATAACTCGACTGCCAAATTCTTCTTTTCGACTTGACTCTTCTTGTAATAATAGACTGAAAATGAGTGATACTGAATTTTCTTTTCTTTCTAATGCTTCTTTTATTTTTTAAACTTTTATAAGGACAAAAACTAAAAGGATTCCATTTTTCTTTTGCCTATCCTGACCACAAAAAACTGCATAAATGTATATCGGCCACTACCAGGGCAGATCAAACAGCTATCCTAAAAACAGTTTAAATAACCTTGCTCATAATTAACAGCTTTGACTCTTTTGATTCTTTTTCTACCTTTGACAACCACTGTATGGAGTAGCATGGTGAATTCAATTTTTATCTATAGTAATTAAGTAACGACTAAATTCACCCGAATATATTTTTGATTCAAAGTGAGAACACGTGATAGCCAGATATTGTTCCGTTTCAAACTCATATTTACTTCCTATAGGTGGTATTTCCTTTCAGCTATAAGTATCTACCAACATCACCGTACTTGATGTTTCAATTTATTGTAAAAAAACACTCATAATCTCATTCAAACTTCTGTCAAACTAAATTTGCCCAAATCTTGATTTAATATCCTAGAAACAATCTTTTTGAACATGTTCATTGAATCTGCAAAAGCTTTAATCTTTAAAGATTATCAAGAATAATTTGGTGTTCTTGAGCAGTATTATTATCAGTGGCTACAAATTTTGCCGACTGTCGGGCTTATCTTCAAATAAGCTGGTTTTTCCACGTTTAAATTCAGTTGCCCATAACTTGACGGTAATAAATGACTGAGCAGAGTTTCCACAAAACAATGTAAAAGTCATCTTTAATTTTGGGTAGGCTGTATAAATATTTCATTACATAATTATACTCCCTGTTTTCTTTTTTTTATAAAACACATACAACATTTCAATAAAATATCTTTCAAATAATAATTTTTCGGAATTTAAATTTCAAATTATTATTCATATGAGTAATTACTATTTATATTTCGATTATATTTCTCATCCTCGCTCAAATTCAAATATGAAAAGAGAAAAGAAGATAGAGAACTTGAGAACATTTGAATTTTCAAATGAAACTCTCTGAAAAACTTTATTGCATTGCCTTGCTTGTGTTCATATATATATATATATATAGGGTGTGTTGGGTTCTTGATCAATATTAGAATTCATCAACACAAAATTTTATTTCTCTAACAAAAACAATTATTTAAACAATTTTTCTTGAGGAACTTTTCTTTTGTTTTCTTTTGAACAGATTAATTATACATAAAAATACTGGATTATAAATCTGATAAGTTATTTATTAAATCGTTAATTTAAAATTGAATTTATTATTTTTTTGATTACATTAAATTTTTCATATTTTATAAAATTTCTTTAAAATACATTATAAAATCTACACAATTTAATTTTTTATTGTACATCCTTTTTAAAACGTATTTTAGCTAATATATAACGATTTCTATTGATTTAATCGTTTTTTATTTCAATATTTAATTTAAAACCCAGTTAATATTTATATACTTTAAATACAAGAAAAATAATTTAGAATATTTGAATTTGTTATACTCTAAAATTTATTATAAATTCTTAATCGTTGTTTTATTTTTAAAAAGCTGTTTAAAAATTTAATTATTTATAAAATTATTAATTTACAAAATTTTCAACAACTTTAATATTCAAAAATTATGTTTTTAAAAACTAAATTTCTATCAATCAAAAATTTATTAATTTATTGTTTGAGAATAACTTTTAAAATTAATGTAAAACATATAATTTCCCTTGGCTTATGTATATTTATATCAATTATTTTAAAAATTAATTATTTAACAATTCATTCCAACTGAAATTTTTATAAATACAAATAAATTATTCTTAAAAATAACTTTTTAAAATTAATTAAAGATATTTTTAATTATAATTCTTTAGAAAAACTTTTGATTTTTGATATTATCTTATTTTAGAAATTATTTATAGAAATTAATTATTTCAAAAATTTTAAGAGTGAACCTTCTCACAATACGTATATACAGATATGCTTTAAAAATAGGTTACTTAAATAATTACATTAAATATTTAATAAAAAAATAACATAAATTTAAATATATTGTTCATTTGAACAATATTAATAACAAAATCATACAGATTCATACAAAAAATTCTTATGGTCTTTGTTCGTTTGAAAGTGAACAAAGACATGAATTTTTGTTCATGATTCATTGAGTAATTTTCTCTCCATATGGTGTGTTAGGGATTGGCCGGTATCGAGCCGAATTGAGGAGAGAGAAATTGGTGTATGTATGTTAGTACCGAAGTGAAAGAGATTGGCCAGTAAAAATTTAAGATTGCAAATTGAATCGTTTAAATAAATCACCAGTAAATTACAGAAGAAAATGTTATTTGAAAATTGAAAAATATTGTAAAAGTTTATTTTACTGTTGACATTATTTCAATGGGCAATTCATTAAAACGAGTTCATCGGGAAAAATCAAAATTTGTATTAAAAAATTAATAAGGACTCATCAAAAGCTCATAAGAAAACATGTGGTAAATTAACAATCCAGGTTTAAAAAGGAATACAAATCTAAATCAAGGGTTAAAATCATGATTTTCTGATGGCGCCGATTTCGACCATGAATGCATTCATCAAGAACTGCAAAAGCCTGCAATTGGTCCTACCAATTATCAGTAATGTAAATTTTAGATTTACAATTACCGAATTTCTACAATTCGGCAATCTTATTTCTAAAATTAACTGATATCAGTTATGGAATCTTTCCTTTGAAAGATACAATTGAACGAGAAGCTGTCCTCATTGGGATCAAATGTGTTGATTTGAACAATTTTTGCTAGACAGGAGAGATCTAAGTCTATGCTCCATAAGCCAGCGGTGGGAATATATAAAATTACATCGCGACTGAGATAATCACCACCGACTATGTAGTTCAGCGACCGCGCTGCAAGGATCGCTCTGCGATCAGTCATAGTGAGAGTATATATAACCCTGAAAGATTATGAACACTACAAAAGTACTTTGAAATTAAAAATTAAAGTTTCAAATAATTGCTGGAAGCTTTTTTTGTCGTAATTCGGTTAATGTTAAGGCATGGTTTAAACATGTAACAGCCGGAGGTACATAAAATAATTTCTCAAAATTTACCAAAACGATATGACTTCCTATTTCGAGAATGAGATTTCTTGAGATGTTATCAATTATAACTATTAAGAACACCAACATGACTTTTCGAACTTTTATTTTCAATACAGTCAGAATTGTCTTTTGGACAACTCTCAGGAAAGCTTTCGTAATTCGACATCGTTCTAAATTGATGAATTTTAGTTAATGTTTTTTAATAAACAATTATTCGAACACATTTTCATTATTTTCAGATTTTATTTTTAAAGTACTAATTTTGTAATTTTAGTAATAATTTTATCTACATATTAATTTTATTTAAAAAATGATTTTATATAAACAGAGAACATTTATTTAATTTAAAACTTAGTTAAAAGATATTTACTTTATTTACATTTTTAATATGAAAATTTGAAACGATTTAATATTTTTAAAGTTTTTTAAATATCTTATGCTGTACTTTAAAATGCAAATTATACTCGAATAATTATTTATCGTGAACATCCAAAATATAAATTTTCCATCTGGGTGGGAGAAACACATTTCCAAATACTCAACATACAAATTTCAACATACAAATTTCAACATACCAAATTTAAAATATTCCTCACAATAATAAAATATTTCCTCATATTGTATTGAATTGAATTATCTTCATCGGTCTATATCAGTGGTACTCAACCTTTGTATACCCTAGGGCCACTTGATGACCCGACCTGAAATCTCGGCCGGAAGTCACTATATTCTAGCAAACCCTATGATAAATTGATTCCGTCTATTTATATGTGATTAAATTGTTCGATTATTAGAGTAATTACCTCTTATTACACTTTCAGTTGCATTGCAAAGTATGTTATTAATTATTGGGTTGTTCGGAAAGTCATTTCGTTTTTTTAATACTTGTTTTAAATGTATTTTTTATATTAATAATCACTAATAATCATTGACTATATTATTTATATTAGCAGTTGGTAATCCAGGTTAGATTTGGAAAAGTTTGGAATAATTAAAACATTTATATTTGACTTTTGACCTATCAAAGATGGAAAGCAAGAATCAGCATTTACGGCATGTGTTACTTTTTTACTTCCGAAAAGGTAAAAATGCTGTACAAGCAAGAAGAAAATTATTCAAAGTGTATGGTGAAGATATGTTGTCAGAACGCCAATGCCAAAACTGGTTTAAAAAATTTAGATCAGGAAATTTTGATGTTGAAGATTCTTCACGTTCCGGAAGGCCCATTGAGGCCGACGAAGACATAATAAAGGCATTAATTGATTCAAACCGGCGAATAACAACTCGCGAAATTGCCCAGACATTACATTTATCTAATTTGACCGTCCATGATCATTTGAAGCGCCTAGGTTTTACATCAAAACTTGACACATGGATTCCTCATAATCTTACCGAACGAAATTTATGCTGTCGTTTAGACATCTGCGATATGCTTCTCAAACGTCAAAAAAAATGATCCATTTTTGAAGCGCATCGTCACTGGAGATGAGAAATGGGTAGTCTACAATAATGTAAAACGCAAGAGATCTTGGAGTAAAAAAGATCAACCTGCTCAAAGCACTTCGAAAGCTGACTTTCATCAAAAAAAAGTGATACTATCTGTTTGGTGGAATTTCAAAGGAATCATATTTTATGAGCTTCTTCCAGACAAAACTACGATCAATTCGGACGTCTACTGTCATCAGCTGGATTAAATGAATCCCTTAAACACAAAAGGCCAGAATTGATCAACAGAAAAGGTGTAGTGTTTCACCAAGATAATGCCAGACTCCATACAAGTTTGGTAACTCACCAAAAGCTTTTAAAGCGTGGCGAATTAGCATAATGTCTGTCTGCTTATTTATTTATGTTTATTTATGTTTATATTTATTCGTCATAAAAATTTGTCTTTTACTTTAATACAAAAAGCGAAATGACTTTCCAAACAACCCAATATTTCTTATTCGGAGGAAGCTAAAGAAAAAATGCTGAATATCGTTTAACTTTAGTCAAAATTTAGTATGTTATTAAGGTGTATACTGATACAAATTATAAGTATTAATTATTTTATTACGTGTAAATATTAAAAATGTTTGTATGACCAGTGTTGGGAGCGTTGTTGAATTCATAAAAATTTTGAATTTACAATCTGATCAAATTAATAATTAAACAATTACATTCCGTAAAATATTGTTATAGGTATGTTAAAATAAGATTTTCAGAAATTTAATGTAAAAATTAATTTATGTAAGAAATAAAATAAATTTTACGGTAGATTTATTAAAAGATTTATGCAAAGATTTATTATAAAGTAAAAAAGTTATTTTCAATTTTGATGAAAATATTTAATTGAAATAAAATAAAAAGGAAAATAAAGTTTAATATTTTATTTTCGAAATGAAAATAAATTAAACTATTTTTTTTGTAACTTTTATTTTACATAATTAAATCGAAGTAAATTAAAATGTAATTATAAAATTGAAATTTAATAATAGATGCAACAAAATTATTGTGACAAAATTTTAATAAATTCGCTTTATAATTTTTTATTAAAAAAGTATAGAATTTTAATTCGTAAAAAATACAATAACCATATTTATATTTATATCAATTCTTATTTATAATGGTTTGTGTAAAAAGAAAGTGCAAAAGTTCCTCGAAAATATTTGTTTAGAAAAACTTAAATTGTGGTAGAAATAAAGTTTTGCGTTATGACATCTTCTTTTGATCAAGAACCGATTAACCAGACGGACAATGGATTTATTGAAAATATATTGAGGAAATTTGAAAGTGATCTGTGGGCCGCAGGTTGAGAACCATTGGTTTGTATCAATACAGCATTCGCCGAACTCCCGGTTCCTCCTGATTTTTTTGATATTAAAGTTCTTTACAGAATAAAAAGAAATATAAGTTCCTGCAATATATAATTCCTGCAACGCTATCGATACGTCTAACTCCATTACCTCTCAAGGGTCAATTCATAATGTATATCAGAATCCCAAACCAAAAACCTGTAGTTTGCAATTAGAGAAACTTATTTTTGTAAAATACAATATTGTAAATTGAGAAAAAATCAAGTTACCCTGTTTTTGGCCATAAGCCTGGACTTCTTACTAAGCCAGATGATTAGTAATTATTTTTGATACAAAAAAATTTTAAGGTTTTTTTACTAGCATGACTTTTGTAAATTTTTTTTCCTATTTTTGAACGTACTTACTTCATTTAAATTATAGAGATTGATTTAATATTATTGAAATATTGATCATTTGATGAAATTAAAATTTAAGTACGTGACCATGTTAGATAAGAAGCGCAAAACGTATACCCTTCAGTTCAAACTAGATGCTGTGAAATTTATCCAGATATCTTCAATCGAGAAAGCAGCTAAGTATTTTCGGGTCAACACATCAGAAATTGTTCGCTGGAAAACCAAAGTGGATCCATGGAGAGTAAGACCAACAAAGAAGCTCTAGTTGTCACGAGAGAACGACTAATACAATTGTCAAAACATGAGCTCCATTTGAAAGAATGAATTTTGGAACAGCGCAAAAATGGATTATCTGTGTCTGACAGTGCTATCTTGCGAGATACTCGTTTTCGAGCGATTGATTGGCAGTTGAAAAATTTTTAAGGTTCGACCTTTTGGATTCATAGTTATATGAAGAGAAACAGATTTGAGCTACATGCAGTGAGCTAGGTTGGCTAGAAACTTCTTGACTTTTGGGAGAAAAAGCTTGCAAAATTCATCGAATTCGTTTCTCGCCACAAAGTTGTTTATCCGCTTGCACACATCGGTAACATTGATGAAGTTTCAGTTACATTCGATATGCCCACAAAATTCACAGTGGAGCAAAAAGGATCTTCAGACGTTTGCTATATGACCACAGGTGCCAAGAAGAGTCGATTTACCTTGACTTTGTCCTGCACAGCTGATGGTGAAAAGTTGCCTGCTTACGTGAATTTTTAAGAAAAACTGATCCAAAGGGAAATTTCGCATCAAGTGTCATCATATCATCTAACGAAAAGGGTGTCAACACTGCTACTAAAATGCTTCTCTGGCATCAAAAAGTTTGGATGAAGAAAAATGTAGCAATTTTTCATCGAAAGTCACTTTTGCTCCTCGATTCAGTTTCGGGTCATAAGACCGATGATGTTAAACAGAAAACATTCTCACAAGGAACACTTTTGTCATTAATCCCCGGCGGCCTCAAAAAGAAAGCTCAACTTCTTGATATTTTATTTAAAAGAACTTCTAGAACTTTGTGGGAAAATTGCATGATAAATGGCTATAAAGAATAAACAAAATCAGGAAGGTTGAAACGAGCGACTTATGAAGAGATTGCGAGTGGATTTCCGAAGCATGGAAGGCAGTTCCTGAAACAGCAATTAAGAATGAATTCAGAAAAACGAACATTGATTTCTATGGCGAGGATACTGCTAGCGAAGTAAGTGACGACGAGTCGTCTGAAGAAGAATATTCAGTTCAAGAGCTCATCGAGATCGACGAAGGTCACGACGAAATTCGAGAGAAGACATCTTTGCAGATTCTGCTAATTTTGTGAGCGATGATGATGAAGATAAATAAAAATTAGTAAAATTTAAAAATTGTTTTTTATTAAGTATGTATTTTTTACTAAGCAATTTCCAGCTGAAAATTCAACTTTTAAAATTTACTAGGCCTCTGGCTTATAACCAAAAAACAGTGTACAAAAATGTTTTTGACGAATTCTAGTAAAATTCTGTTACATACACCAAAAATAAGCCAAGAGAGTGGTAAAGATCTCAACTTCAGGTATAAGAATGGTAAAAAATATCTTTAATGAAAGAAAAATATATATTTAAGACAAATAATTTCCTTGAAATTTACACAAAAGCGTCTTGACCTTTCATACATATTGCAAATTAAATGTGATCAAAAATTAAAAAATAATTACTTATATTCTTTTGTATTCATAAATAAACATTTCTGAAAAGTGTATTAAATTTTATAGTTACTCTTGTTTATACAACAGCAGGTAAAGATTTTTCTTGGGATTTTAGATAGTAAAATTGTCTATTTTCTTCTAAAGCTTCGAGCATTCCTTGTGTATCAGGATAAACTAATTCTGACCAGGTTTCCCACAAAGGATGGACAATAAAGTCTATGAAACTCACCTAAATAAAATAAAGCAGAATAAATATTTACATTTTATAAGTTTAAAATTCAAACAATAACGATAGTGCTATTTCATTGAGTTTATTTCATCGCATAGTAAATAATCACGATAAATGTTATTTAATTAAGAAAATAAGAATTATTATTTTATTTGATTATTTCTTTTAAAAACTAGTAAATCAAAAAATTGAATTTGTATATCCATTCTTTATGCAGACAGAACTCTACTTTACCAACAAAGTTTTTAAAAATTAAAAAAGTTAACATTTAAAAAATTTTAATTAAAAAAACACAAAAAATTAATATAAAATACTTATAATTTATAAGTAGATATTTTTCAATTAATATTATTCTGGAACTCCGGATTTTCCGTTTTTCCCAATTCTGAGACCTTAAAAAGTTTTTCTCGATCAAATTTTCACATAATCATTTAATGTCATCGAGAATGAGTAAGTGTGCAAAGTTTGAAGGAAATTGTGACAAAATTTCAAGTTGAAATACGTAAAGATATCCTGGGATATACATTGGGATATACATATCCTGGGATATACTCAAAGCTATGGTCGCTGTGTAGAGCATCTTTGACTTGTGTTGGAGATTAATGTTATTAACCGGCTTCTGGTGCATCTGCCTTGACTGTGTCGGTAAGATTTGTCGTCACCGCATTTGACATCAGTGGGTTATATTGACCGGTATTGTGTTTATGCCATGTCGAGTTGGCAGCATAAATGTAGTCATTAGAAGAATTTGGGACCGTTCCACAAATCTTCTTCAAGTAACGACGAATTTCCACGTCAAGGCCACTTTTAAAGATAGATTTCGTGGTTTCGCGTTGGCCATAATCCGTAAGTTCCCTGTTTGGTATACAATAATTTCGAAAATAGAAGGTGAATCGCGTGAGTCTATAAAGATTCTACACGCTTCTATTTTCTGCCAGGGAAATAGTATTGATTTGGTTATTTTTTTCAAGTCCTTAATAGCTGATAGAAATAGACATTTAGGAGTGAATTTTGTCTTTCTGGTAAAGTCTACTCCGAGATAACGGTAACCTCCTTCATCTGTGACTATAGGTATTGATATGTTATTAAAATGGATTGATTCATATATAGGAGGAGTTGATAAATATCCACATTCGGCTGGGTTGAACTTCATAGAAGTCCATTCAACCATGTCACATGCAGATGAAACCATGGCTTGTAAACAAGAGTTGCTGGTTGCAACTATTGCAATATCATCTGCATATGCCAGACAAGTGTCAATACCAAAAGCATCATTATCTTGTAGTGCAACCAAAATTGGATCAATGCCAACTCTGAACAACAGCATTGAAAGCGGACATCCTTATTTAACCGCCCTCCTGATTGATATGTCTTCAGTCGTATAATCATTGCAGGTATATGTTGATGAACAATTCGAGAACAGATTTGCAATGAGAGAGCAGGAGAATGAATCTAGACCTTTTCTTCTGAGAACTTCTAATATATTATTAATTGGAATGCTGCAAAACGCATCAGTTAGATCAAGGAATGCAATGTGAAGATTTTCATATTCCTCCAGTAAAATTTTCATGATGTTATTGTGTTTAGCGCACCCGTCCGATAGTCCGATGCCTTTTTGGAACTTTGAAATTAAATATTTCTTCACCAGCCAATGATTCAGTTGAGTGCATATGCAAGATGTGAACAACTTGGCAATGCATTCCATCAGGGCCATTGATCTCTATGATCCTATATCTTTGTAATTTCCTGACTTACCGGGTTTAGGGATCACTACCGTTAGGAATTTCTTCCAACTGGGTGGCATGACTCCCGTATCAATGATTTTGTTGAATAATGGTGTCAGAAATTGACAACCCAGATCGCAATAGTCGATATTTACATAACCGATGTTTGATATACCGGGACTAGTATTTTTGGTGTAATTGAGTATGTTGTCGATCTCTTCTGGAGTGACATGCTGAAATTGACATTTTGGGCCAGGTTTGATGTTTGGTGCATTACACCAGTCTGTTTCAGGAGGATAGTCGCTTTTTGATTTGGCGTAATTTGTAAGAGATTCCAAAGATAGCTCTCCATCAAAAGTAGTGTCACATAAAATAATTTCAATGGCCTTTTTCGGTTTTATTTTAAAGTAATGTAGTAGATTTACATCTGTTTTTTTCTAATGTTCCTAATGTTTATTGATGCATTGAGATTTTGACCGTTTTAACTCTTGTTTGCAAAATGTAGTCGGTAATGAGCGAGTCCAATTCTTTAGCACATTTTGTGGAGTTAGCCACTCTTATCTCTGAGATTTTTTTGTAACGCGATTCTCTGTTATTCTTTCTTTAATAGTTTTTCTTGTCGTCTAATTTTTTTGAACTTTCTTTTTAGTGATGTTGTAAATTATTTCTCGTACATCATTGTTGGCCACTCATTATTCGTAAGAACAAACATCCACGCTGCTTCAGCTTCAGTGATATGTTGATATTTCGTTCTTTAGATATCTCGTGGTTTTCCAAACTTCATTCATCTCCGCCAACATCGACTATATAACTAATATCTAGATGATTATAAAATGCTTTTTGTAGATCAGCATCGTAAATAATGTTTTCTGAGGATTTTCGTAATTATAATAATGACTTGACCACTTAAATTGAGGCCCGCAAAAGTCGAGATGTAAGTCATTCATTGTCATAAAGATGCATCTGAAAGTTAGTTCAACAAAGGTCAACTTATCATTTCTTTCTCAGAAGCATATTTCGTGTTTATATTAGCTGTGACTCTCGTCTTTGAATAAGTGTCCTACGGCGTTGCCCCATCCGGGAAAGACAGAAAAAGAAGTTCAAAATCCTCTCATAGAGTTAAGTAAAAATGAATTAAGTAATTAATGGAACTGATAATCAGTTGATATAAAAATCGTTTATGTAAAAATTGTAAACTCTGCAGGTAACAAATGTACATGCTTTGCGTTGATTATCATCTATAAGCATAAATTATAACACCCATTTTAAATAACTTAAAAATCAGAAATGCAAGCTACCTAATGAAACTACTTGTCTAATACGATGAGCTTCACTGGGTTACAAGGATATTTAAAATACAGAGAAAGAACTAAATATATAACCAGAAAGGTCCCAAGAGTGTTCAATAGTCTGTCATCACAGGTTCATATCTTCTTTTCATTGTTGTGATATACATGAGAAAATGTTCTCCATGTTCATAACTAATGGAACCTCAGATTTTAAGAAAAACAATCAGATGAGAATGAAAAAAGTGGATCTTTAGCGAAACATTACAACAGAATTACTGAAACTGAATCATCTTTTGAGTTTTTTTGCCTTTATAATCCAGAGAGAACTGGAGGATACTAGAATAAACACATTTGCATCCCCAAACAGCGAGTTGTTCAACCTCTAATTTTAAAATGCAGCTCGTGAATAGGAGAATGCATCAAAACTCCTTCTTTAATCTTTCCACACTTAAGGAAACTAGGAAGAGAATAAAAATTTATATGTTTACGCTATTTCTTTTGAAAGTCAAAATTTTAAGTGTTGCCGACCTATGGACAAAGAAACTATTGATTCAATCTGAATGCTGTAAATATTTTTTAAATTAAATCTTATTTATTGAAAACAAATCTTGCTATTTCTTAGCGAAATATGTCCATTGTATGCAAATGGTTAATATTTGCTTCTCTAATTTGATGGAATTATTTTAGCAGGTATTGACACCCAGCGATGTTTGGTCCATGAATTTTACGAAGTTTTTTCATAAACCTAGTTTAATGTGGAGTCGTAGTTTGAGACATTCCGAGCCTCCACCAGAAATAGGTCTAGAGTGTTCTAAAGTTCGTTCGAAAGTCATTCATTCTACAATTATTATCATTACCTTTCTCTGTTATTCCCTTCACATATGAAACCTTAGTATTTTACATTTTCTTCTGTATTATCATTAGAAGAGCAGGTAAATTAAAATTAGTGCAGAAAATAAACTGCAACTGTAGATTGGTGGATCTTGAAAGTATACAACTGACGTAAACTTATTTCAATAGAAGGCGTACAGAGGTACTTCACTGAACCGGAAATGATCCAATAAGCTCTAGAGGATGAACAAGTATGAAATTAGTATTTAATTTGATGGAATATTGTCCCATTGTTAGCTTGTTGAAGATGTTGTTAAAATCAAAGTATATAAATATACACTGAAAATATAAAAAAGGAAATATTTTAAATATTTTCAAATAGAGAATCTATGAAGGTTGTTAATGATATTTTTTTGTGTTTATCATACAACAGGTTAGGGTATTCTCAAGTGAGTAGAGACTTCAGTGTTGACCCTGGACAATACTTAATGACTATTTACCTTATTTTTGATATTTGTATGTTTGTTGATATATATATTCCTATAATAATAATAATAATAATAATAATAACAACAAGCAAAGATTAAAAAATAATTCCTTATTTACAAATAATTTTCAATATAATAAATTACATAATTCCTAAAAAATAAAATTCTTTTACATGTAGCTTTAGACTCTTTTTAAAAAATTAATTTTCTAAATAAAATTGTCTCATTGTTTTATGAAAATGAAAAAAGAGTTTTGAAAAGAAAAACTCCATTTTATATTTTTAGAATTATATTTGCTAATTTTTTTAATGTTGTAATAGAATATAAAATATGAAATAATATCTTGTATATTGTATTATATTTCCTTTCTAAACATGCTCACTCTTTGTGGATAATATAATCTATTTATCTTAAGTATAAATTATTATTATTTTTCGAAAATAAAAGAAATAAATAAACTCATTTATCAAATCTTTAAAAATATTTTATATTATTTTATATTTGGGATTTTTGAGATTTTTAGAGCTTCAGTATGTTTAGAATTAATTTTAATCATGTTTAAATGATAGAAATGCACAGTTATTCCGTTTCAAAAATACATAGTGTTTTGGAAGTCCCTGAGTTGCCCCAGAGAACTGCCCTAACAATCGTGGTGCTGGCCCCATATTTTTGGGAAATCAAAAATTGGTTTATTTTTTGGCTCATATTATTCTTTTTATATAGGAATTCTCGATCAATCATCAACTTGTTTTCAATCAGATCAAAAGAAAGTCTTAAAATAGTCTTTTTTCTAAGAGTAAAGAAAAAAAAATACAATTTCAAAATATTCTAACCTTGTCTATTTTAAAATTCAAAACATAAAATGTTTCAAATCAACTCAAAATATGTTAAACAAATTTTGTATAAAAGTTTTTATCATATTATACAAATCGAAAATTGCATCAATTATTTCCATAAAATTTTCTATCAAAACTCGACAATTGTTTTCTCAATAAGTTCACTCAAAATTCGATAAATAGTTACTACAAAATTCATTTCAATTTCAAAAAATCATTTCAACAAAATTTAACTCTAATTTCTAATGATTATTTAAGCAAATTTGAATCTAATTTCGAATGACAGTTTCAAAAAAACATTTTACTCAAATTCAATAATCCAGAGAATAAATAAGATTATTGTAACAGAGATCCAAGAACCTCAGGAAGGCATATTAGCGATGGAAGAGATGGAATATGAACATGCTATTCCTGAGGGTGTAGAAGAATTTGATCCAGCCGCCCTGGAAGCACTCGTACAATCTTATAGTTACAGAGTAGGAGTGCAACAGGGGGGAGTATTATGTGTTGAGGATCAAACAGGATCAAATGATCCATCTGACGACGAGCTAGTCTTCAATCTAGATAGGAAGACGAGTGGAGATTCATCAGAGGATGAAGAAAACTCATCATGGGAGGAAGACTTGACCTTCGATGATGAGTTATTAAGGATGCAGTGAGTGAAAGTGTCGGGCTTGGCGGAAACGTTCACCCAAGTGATGGGTGCGGGGGTAGGCCGCTAGTGAAAGAACCCCTGTGGAAACCAGGGCCGGTGTAAAGGACGCCTTCGGGCCGATATATGCGGCGAATTTATTTATGTACCAACCGGGCACTTTTGTTCAATGACAAAAAAAATTAGATGATTTCATAAAACATTTCGAACGTTATGCTGATATTATGGGTATAATAGAAGATAGAAGATTAGTGATGGTGACAACCTTCATGACTCCATCAGCAACGTATAAATAAAAACTGAAAACGACATTTGTGAAAGAAAATTCTCTGCTTGGCACAATGAAGGATATTTTAAATCTCCAATGGAGATTTTCAGATCCCAAGGAAATGTTCAAAATACCGAAGAATTATTAACGATATTAACAGAAAGCAAACTTTCTAAGAAAAAGCTGCTCAACCTTGTTTGTATGAATATGATTGACGATTAGAGGTGAAAAGAGAATTGAAATTGAGAGGAGCTATCGAAACGAAGGACATTAAAGATGTAGTTTCAAATATGTATGAACTACGCTACTACTATGTTGACTTTAAAGAAAACTCACGTTACCTATACTTTAAAATGTTGAATTATTTTAATATATATATATATATATATATATAAATTTTAAATAAAATATAACCAATAAAATATGTTGTTAAAAATGAATAATTATTTTTTCCACCAAAAAAATAATTGATGAAAATAAATTTTCGTCCAATTTAATTGAATTTTATTTAGGAAAACTAAATTTCAAACTGAACAAACTAATTCACCTGGGATTTTTCCAAAGACGCGGACTGCCGGTCGCACATCGGACTGATTTCCAAATCGTTCTCTCTCTCTTTATCCCCTTGAAGATAAAACTCCTCCATAACCCTGTCGATCCAGATTTGATAGATATTCAAAGGTTTTGTCGGATTACTGAGATCGGCACAATGTACGAGATTTTGAAGTATCTGTTAGTGAGAATAGGAAGTGAGAATAGTCAAATAATAATTTTGAGACTTCATTTTACAATTTTTACAGGGAATAATTTTACTAAAAATAATAATTGCGACATAACAGTTCTGCTATTTAAACAGCATAATTGAAATAAGCGAAATGTCTTCACAACCGAATAATAACATAAATAAGAAAAAATAATAAATAATAATTATTGTTTACCACAACAATATAAAAATATATATTAGGTTGTCCTAATAAAAATCATCCGGTCAAGAATGACAAATACAATTTTTTTGCAAGAATTTATTTTAAATAAATAAAAATTAATCTTCAAAGTACAGTCCATCGTTTTCGACTACTTTCGGCCAACGATCTGCAAGCTTTCGGATCTGGTCAAAGTACCATTCCGGTTGCTTCGAATTGAAAAACTCTTGACATGCTTGTTCAACTTCATCGAATGCTTCGAATCCGCGGCCTTTCAAGAAGTGTTGCATGGATCGGAAGAGGCCATAGTCGGATGTAGCGCTATCAGGGCTGTAAACAGGATGCGGCAGGATTTCGACTCCATCCAACTCTTGGAACCTACCCATGATCTTCTTGGTGGTATGCGGTTTGGTATTGTCTTGATGAAGCAGTGCACGTTTTCGGTTGATTAAGGCATGGTACTTCTCCTTGAGCTTCTCGTAGACACGGTCCAGCTGTTGACAATATAGCTCTGCATTGATAGCCTGCCTGTTCTAAATCAACTCAAAGTGCACGACTCCCTCAAAGTTCTAACAACATGATTTTCAAACCAAATCGATCTTGTTTTGGAACTGACAGCGTTGCTTGACCCGGTGGAACCCATCGCTTGTCTAGTTTGTGGTTGACCAAGTAGACCCACTTCTCGTCCGACGTCACAATTCGTTTCCAAAAGCGGTCATCTCATGGATTCTGAAGCAGTTTCCGGCAAATTTGGACTCTTTTATCGGCCGGTGCTTTGGTGAGTTCGTGTGGATCCTGACGCGGTTTCTTGTGCTAAAAGTCCAGCTGCTTCAAATCCCAATGTTTCGTTGACTTGCCAACTCCAAGCTTAAATGACAAATTGCGGGTGCTTGACGAAAGCTTCATGTCCAACTATGCTTGTAAGTCATAGTTATCCAATTTTGTTGGTCGTCTAGAACGAGGACTGTCATTCAAGTCAAAGTTACCTTTATTGAAACACTTGAACCAATCAATAACCGTACTTTTTCCGACCGTTTGTGTACCTTCAACTTTGCAAATTGCCTTTGCAGCATCTCATGTTGTCCAGCCTTTCTTCTAATAGTGACCAGCAACACACGGATTTCAAGCTTTGTAATCTCGTAGTCCATATAATGCTATAAATATATATCAATATCAAATAAATAATGCCAAAAGGAAATTTGAAAAAAAACACTTTGACGACACTTTTAGCATAAATAGGATTGAGTCTCAAAACTCGACACTTAACATCAGTGACAGATGATAATATTTATCAATAAAAATGTTTGCCATTCGATTATCGTTTATCTTCTCTAAAAGCCAGAAAAAAGAATGGGGATTGACCAACTGAGTTCCCAACAAACTCCCCAACAACAATATAATAGATTATCACCGATTTGATGCAATAAAAGCAGTAAACAGCGTTCATGGATTATAATAATAAAGCTTGAGTTTCGCCATGGGTTTTATTCAAAACGAATATCGAAAGGTGTTTAATTTAATAATGTAATGTGATGAGTTTGGAAAAATAGAACTTCCAAAATATTTATTTAAAGAGTCTTTTCTTGAATATTATTTTTGTTGACAAAATTTGTTAAAAAAACAGTAATAATTATGTCTTGCCTAAAACAGGAAATAAATAACATATTATCTTGTGAAAGAATTTTATAGTTGTATAATTTTATGTAAATAATTTTATGTGGCCCTAGAAACGCCCACTATTGGTACTCTGCCTATTGTCGAGGATAAACCATTGTGATGTGTTCTGCTGCTTCCGTCGATTTTTCCTGGTGGTTTCTATGATTTGATTGCAATATGCAGTGTTGATAGTGATGCCTTTATCCACGAAATCCTTTAGAATAACACCTTTATGATCCCTGAAAATGGAAAACATCATCGCTTGTCCCTGACTTGACGCAATCTACTGATTCACGCTTTGTTACCGGCAAATAAATATTCAAGGGGGTTTCATCTTTCGTTGTTAAATTTGCAAGGAAAGTCTCACTATGCTGGTCCCACACGTTCATGTTGTTGTGACTTCACTCCAAGCGGTTTCGTATCATTTTACCAGTGAAAAAGCTGGGTACAAGTCTCGAGCAATGTTTTTGTATACCAATGGATTTCAATTTGGTATGGACTATCCCAACACTGATATTGAGCTTCGTTAATAGCATTTTCATGGTAATTGGGGGACCTTCTTGGATCTACTTTTTCAATTTTTCATCAACTGTATCAAAACTTTCTTGCGACCAACCTGATTTTCTTGATCAAAAACGGTAGTGCGACCACTTTTAAATTTTCTGACCCAATATTTAACAGTTGCCAGAGATATAAAGTCATGTAGGTCAGTTGACTGTAAAAAAATCGTAGATTTCATTGCATATCTCCTTCTGTAACACAGTGAACTTGATCACGCTGCGATATTCGACGTCTGAAATCATCGCACTGACGAAAATTCAAAATGTCGGAATAAAAATTTTAAATCGATTGACAAAATAAAACAATAACTGAAATGAAAACCGATATTAATTTATTTAATCATACACAAAAACTAAAATTTGCTATAATATTTTTTTATCTGAGATCGGGTACTTATTGAATTCAACACATAAAAGGAACTCCTTAGTTCAACTTGTTCTTCAAAAAATAGTCTAACTTTACTTTGATGGTCTTCATCCATAATCTTATATTGTTTACAATTTGTACCGAGCATCCAAAAACTGATCTGATGTAGGAATTGTAAAAAGCAAAACAGATCAGAAATCGAAAGAACATAAATATTAAATTTCCAAGTAAACAAATTGTAGTATAATCAAAGAAAATCCAAAAACATAAACTAGAAATCCGATTTTAGAATATTTTCCCAAGTAAAAATATTTGAGGCATCAAAACGAATATTTCAACAGAAAGCAAATATTGAACATATTTATCGTATTTGTACATAAAACAAGTATGAGAGGAAGGACTCCCTCTATTTAACCCCAGCTCTCTTCGCGTCCATATCGCATTTCTCTTCTTATTTACAACTGTTCTGTTTCCAAAGATGACAAAAATTCAATTATCTTTTTTTTGGAATTTTCAAGTTTCATTATCAAATGAAGAAAGAAAAGAAAAAATAAATTCCAATGCGATTTTATTTAATTTTTTTTCAAGATTTATTATTTATATTTATTCATTTTTTATATGTATAATATCTTTTCTATTCTAGGTATTATATTGGTTTATCCATTATATTTTTCAAGACATCACAGATTTTGACTTTTATACTGAATATAGTATTATTTTATGTCTTATCTTTATTAAAGCAAAAAAAAATCAAAAGGATCATGTCCTTAAACGTATGGCCTTATATGTGACCAGAAGGGTCATTTGCTTGTAAATCTGAAAATAGTAGCTGAACAAGATAACTAAAAGTATGAAGGTGCTGAAGAATCCGGGACCATGGAGGTACGCCACCCTTCGAGATAAATAATTTTGGATAGAATCGTCTTCGACAAATTCAGTATTGCATTTGACAGTTACATTGGCTGCATTGATGTACCGGATCTCCCTGACGTCGCTATAAATCAATACTGCAAAGAGAATGTTATATTTCGTCAAATATGATCTAAAGAACCAGATAAATACCATAAAGACATGATATATGATATAGATAAGATATCAGCTCTCAAACACCGGAAATAATTAGCAACTCCTACAATTAGCTTAACAGAAGATAAGAAGAGCCTTCAGAAGATAATCCTAGTAATGAAAAACAACGTAAATTGTCGAAAACACATAGTTTACTAAGTTGGATATTATCAATGACAATTTTGTACGAAATTTCTTGTTACTCGATATTTGAGTGAGAGAAACTTTCAAGGCACAGATATTAATAATTTGTAATTCTCCAGACTAGCAAACATTTTCATTTAAGGAAAGTCCCTTAATCTACAATAAATCTTAAATTCTCTCATAATGATCTCCAGGTTCCCCCGAAGACCGGACAGTGGTAGCAGAGATGCAGTGGCGAGATGACATTATGGCAGTTGACATCAAAATTTCAGAAATTAAAATAATAGTGACAGCAAAAGCTCGTCTTTCCTATTCGTAAAATTGTTATCGAACAATATCAAAACTCTGATCGTTCTCAATCACAAAAAAATATAAACTCAAATCAAAGCCAATAACAGGAATTGTAAATCATATGTCGAAAAACTCTTTCTCAATCACAAAAAGTGAAAAAGGTAATTTCGACAAATTTATAAAATCTTTCGACCAAAATTCGTAAGATTTATTTCGACAAAATTCTCGTTACAATTTTATTAACGTTCTCAAACACAAAATCTGAAAAAAATTAAAATAATGATTTTTCAATCACTTCAACTTCAAATTTTATTTAATTATTGATTTTTGTTAATTTAAATATTCATTTCTTTAATTTAATTTAGAATACTCTAATACGATTGGATGATTCACTTTGCATGTTTCAACAAGGTTTCTCAAACTTAATTAATTATCCTCTCAAAATTGCTGAAGCACTGTTACTTAAGTTTCATTAAACTTGTTTAAACGTGCAAAGTAATTCGTCCAATCATATTAGAGTATTCTGATGTAAGACATAGTGAAGTAATGGTCTTCTGACTATAAATAAAACAATAATTTAATTTAATTATTTAACCATATATTTTTATATATCATATAAATATTTATAACAAGCAAAGGAGAAAATAATTTAGTAATTGTCATTCAAATAAATTTCGAATAAGTCTTTCAAATGATAAATTGTCTTTCGGAGCAAGGCAAAGATTTTCGAAGTATAAATAATAATAACTATATGATTATAGATGATAAAAACTAAATTTAAATTCCGTACAGTGGCTAATCCTCAACAGAGCAGAAGACTCAATACCACCTTTAACAAAAAATATAAATCTATAATTATTTCATGCATAATTTTCATTAAACAACACATAATTCGATTAAGTTTAAACAAAATTACTGCTTCATTTTGTTTTAATCTGACAAAAGATTTTCTTCTGTTCTGAACCAAGTAATCATAATTTTTTTTTAAAAATATTATTTTTTAAATAACAAAGAAAAATCTTTTAACCCTTCGTAACTCAATATCTTAAAAAAAAACATCTTAAAATTCATCATCCTACCACTAAAGCCACCTGTAGGTAGTAATAAATCACCGATGTTGTATAGATCGATGTGTAACAGATATGCAACAGTGATTTAAATTGTGACATGTTAATAGTTAGAGATCCTGTAAGAGTTACACCGGTTTGTTACAGAAGTGTCACACCATGTTACGAAGGGTTAACATAAAAGATAAATAAAATAAAATATTTCAACAAAAAATATTTATTTCATTTTTATTTTCATTTTTTTGTCCACTTTTCAACTTTTATTTATAAAACAAAATGTTTTTTATTCTCAACAATTAATAATGTATTTTTTCGTATTTTTGCTGAAATTATTAGGAAAAAAATAAAAAAGTAAGTAATAAGTTTCTCTTTTTTTCTCAACAAAAATATTAAAAAAATTGTTAAATATATTTTTTTGTGATTTTCATATTTTATTTTCTTTTTATTATTGAAAAGTATAATAAAATATAATTCCGTTTGCGATATTCGTAATAAAAAATAATTTAATGAAAACTAATATTTTAATTTTTCGAAAATTATTCCAATTAAACAAAAAAATCATGATGGCTTCATATATTTTTTGATTGAAATTTTCCTTTTAAAATAGATATTTTACATAATCCGATCACTGATCCGATCGTCGCTAAATGCTAGATCTTTTTTTTCAATTAATCCCTTTTTGCTTGTGATATTATGTTTACTTTTTATTTTGTGGGAAGTTGATTGCTGCTTTAAAGATTAATTTGGAATTAAATAAAAAAATTTCATATATTAATTAACAATATTCTATTTTAATTATATTTTTAAAAATGAACAAAATTATATGATTACAAAACTCATCCATTTAAAATTATATTTAAGGACAATACATTTCGACGGATCGACCGTTACCTCCAGGTCTTGATTGAGTAATCGATTGAATGAAATCATGCTAATAAAAAATTCTCAATAAGCTGGTTGAGACTGCCGATTGAACATTGATTTTAGGACAACGCGACCTAATTAACAATGCTTCACACGACACTCTCTCTAAATAAGTATCAAAATGATTACTCTGAATCTTTAAATTATCAATTTTAACATCACATTTACATTTTTTCATATATTTTGCAATATTACTATAACTTTCTTTTCGACTTTGTTCTTGAATCCGGTTACAGAGATGACAGATAGTCTCTCCAATGTGTGTGGCATCACATATATTACATTTATATTCATAAACAATATCAGAACAAAGTGTTAAAACTGTAATAAATTTATATCTGAAAGTATTTTGAATTTTATAAGATCATGATATAATTTATAAATTTAGTTCATTTAGTTGCTTTTAACAACACATTTATAAAGTTGGATGAAATAAATTTATTGAACTTAGGTTTAACAAATTTGACATTTCGAACATTCATAAAATGCATTCTTTTTTACTAGTCTAGGACAAGGATGGCCTTTTTTATGTTGGGTATTGAAAATATCTTCAGTAGCGTAAACATAAATTTTGTTTTTATACTTTTCTCACTGAAGTAAAATTTAAAAATTGTTATTTTTTAAGATATTTTGAAACTTTACAACTTGAGACCATTTAAAACCATTACATCCTTAAAAATTTAGTTGAAACTCTCCCTTCTTTTAACATTTTTTTACTGCTACAAATATATCTGGTTTTATCCTACTTATTGCCTGATTCTGAGACGATGTTATAATCCTTTCTATCAAGAAGTACTTATTATAATTTACAAATCTATCATCCGGCCATTTTTATCATTTAGCCCTATAAAGCATTTAAATGTTATTAAGAACATATAGACAAGTCTCGTTTGGATTTTTATTACAATCACATTTAGAGTCATTATGACTCTCAGAAAGTCTTTCATCATTTGTCATCATTCTAATTGGTTTTCTTATTTCTATTTTTAATCATGATTATTCGAACAATTTTTCTTAAGTCATTTTTTAAAATATTTAACTTTTAAAAATTATTAATTAAAAATAATAATTTTTTAACATTTCTCAATAAATAATAAAAATGTCATCAAATTATTAAAAATACATTTAATTTAAATTTTACTAAAAAATATTAAACTTAATTTTAATTGTTAAATTAAAAAATATGAACTTTATAAAATGATTATTTTAATTATGTTCGAATAGTTAATCACTTTAAATTTAAATAAAAAAATACAAATTTCCATCTGGGTGGGAGAATTACCATTCTAAATACAGCATCCATACATTTACACATTCAAACAATTTAAAATATTCCTCACATCCCCTCGGTTTAAATGACTTTAGCCATTCTACATTTCTGATCAAGATCCTGCCGTCTTCTAGTTGTATCTCATAACTTCTTTCGTTTCTTTGCTTTATAATTTTAGCTGGTCCCATATAGTGGTCATCATCTTTTGATGTGTTAACTTTCTTTATCAAGACTTTATCTCCGATCTGAAATATTCACTTTGTTTCAATTGTATTTTTATTTTCTTTTTCTCCACTTTTTCCTTCTGTTGTGTTCTTCCACCAATGCCTTGGTTTTCTTCCGAAGATTATCTAGGCTGGAGATATTCCAGTTGTTGCTTGAATTGTACCGTTTAACATGAATTATATTTCTGCCAACATTTCTACCCAATCTCCTTTAATCGTATATTTATGGCATCTCTCATTGTTCTGAATTGTGTTTCTATGATCCCGTTAGTGTTGTGGTGATAAGGGGTTGAGTAGACTATCTCCGTCTTAAATTTCTTCGTCGTTTCTTTAAAGAGTGCTGATTTGAAAGTTTTTCCTCTATCAACGTATCTCTTTTGGTGGTCCGAATTTTCAAATACATTTATCTAATAGGACCTTTCGTGTAGTCTTCTCATCTTGGTGTGCCACTGCGGTCAAGCTGATGTACCTATTAAATTGATTAATTATTGCTGAAATGTATTGGTATCCATTCATAGTCCTTCTGAATGATCCGCAGAAGTCCATATCAATTTTTTGATATGGTTCATCGGCAGATTGTTTAATGTGTTTCTCTTTCGTTTTTGCTGTCAGCGTCTTCCTTTTCTGGCAATTTTCGCAACTTTGTACGATTTTCTTTATCTATTGTCTTATGTCATACATACCGAAATCATCTTTTATGTAATGTATACTTTCTTAATTCCTGCATGGCATAACATTTTATGTATATCTTCCACAATCTTCTCTTCTCTTCTTCATAGGAATCCAATATTTGTTATCGCTTGCCGTCACGATATTGTTATAGAGTAGCCATTCTTTTGTATTTCACATTCTAATATTTTCTTTAATCTGCACTATTTCTTTATCATTCGTCTGTCAAATGAAATCTTCTGAATCTTCAGTTAATGCAATTATTCTAGTTTTAACTTTTCCTTTTTTAGAGTCATAGTGCATTGTCTGACATTGTACACATAGTTCACATGTATTTCTCGACATTGCATCTGCATTAATGTGTTTTTCGTCCTTGCGGTATTCCATCCTCATGTCTAGTCCACTAAGGAAGTTTATCCAAGTTTGGAATTGTGGAGTTATTGGGTTCTTCGTTGTCATCATGAATGTGATGGCCTTATGGTCCGTTCTAAGTAGAAACTTCTTTCCGTATAAGAAATGTTTGAAGTGTTTAGTGAAGTAATAGATTGCCAATAATTCTTTTCTTGTAATACAGTATCCCAGTTCATGTTTGTTCATCTTGTGGGATCCATATGCATTTTACTCTTTCCCTTCCGTATGCATCCTTCTGTGCAAGTACTGCCAAGATTATATCAAAACTGGCGTCTGTATTCAGTATAAACTCATTTTCAACATCTGGATATGCTAGGATCGGTGTTTTTGTCATTTTATCTTTTAATGTCTGAAATACTTCGTCACATTCTTTTGTCCATGTCAATTTTTTATCTTTATTTTTTCCACATAGCCCTTCTAGTATTTTTGAATATTTTGCATAATCTTTCAAAAATTTTCTATAATAGTTCGTTAGCCCCAAGAAACTTCTTAAATGTTTAATGCATGAAGGATTTTGAACTGATCTGGTTTATGGGAGTATATAAATGTAATAAATTTTAGTTATTCTCATGTTTTTAATAATTATTTATTTTGGTACGATTCTTGTTTTATATTTATATATACCAATGGCGGTACCAAAGTAATTAAGGATTAATAGCACGATCCTCTCTGAATGAATCAATTTATTTCATTTCTGCTTGAGTCCTGTGAGGGAAAATTCGGAATGTTGTGATTTTGTTGTTTGTATACTGTTTAGTTTGGTGACTCTCCTACTCAGATGGGATTGATATGTTATTAATTAGTTATTTAAATCTAATGACATTAATTTAATGAGATTAATGTCTAAATACTAATTAATTAAAAGTTTTGTAATTTGAAATTTTATTAATATTTTTAAGTAACTAATTTAACTTATTAAATTTAATTTAATTAAAAAAACTAATAAAAAAAACTATTATTTTAAAATTTACTAAATTTATTTTTACTCAATAAAATTTTGATAAATTAAAAAAAATATATAAATATGATAATCTCATTTATAAATCAAAGATTTAAATAAATGTAGAAAATCTTTATTAATCAAGAACGATGTTTTCCGCAGATTGTGCTACTGAAAATGTTTGTGTTGTTAATAAATGTTTTCACACAAATTGCGATGTTGCTAATAAGTCCAGTTAACAATTTCGACCCTATAAATTATTTTTTACAATTCATTATGAAAAACATGTAAATTAAATTTTTATTCGAAAAACATATATGTCAAAAAACGATTTTCTTAAAATTGATTTATATATAAAAATATACAGGATAATAAAATTGTATTCACGATAAGTACACATTTAATTATTTATTTATTAATAATATAACATACGGAAAAATTCAAATCATTTGATTATATAAAAATTTGATAATAATATTTGAGAAAATATTAATTTTCAAAAATATTCCTTTTCAATTATTTAGATAAATTTTGATTTCCTTTTGGAAATATTTTCCTTTGATGCTTTTGACAATTTTTCAATGTGAATTCTTCTGAAAAATAGGATTAGCTATATGACTTGAGTTAAAGAAGTCCGAGGGACATTTATCAAATATTGTAATCAAGTGATGAGTTTTATCATTTATGGGGACATTTTATCAATGCCAGACTCTATGAACTAGTTTTTGCTTTTAATATTGTTATTTCTGTAACTAGTGTCTTTACTATCAAGAGTTCCCATATTTTGTGTCAGTATCTTTTCTGATCACTGTTTACAAGAATGTATACTTCGCATCAAAAGATGCCTTGTGAAATTAAACAAAAAAAGAATTAGAAATAAGTGTTTGTGTATCAGTCATACAAATAAAATTTCGAAGGAAAACTCATTATATAAATTCAGACTCAATAAATTTTTCGAAATAATTTTGACTAGAAAAGAAATTAAGAGATATCTTTTTAAAAGACTTCATTCAAAAAATATTAGTCTGTCAAATATGAAATGATGCAAATTTTAATAAAATAAACTCGATTGATATAAAATAAAAGCTTTATAGTTTAGTCAAGGTACGTATCCCGATTGTTGTTCGATATTGTCGCGATAATGACAGAATAAACCAGTATTTCAAATGTGACATGATCAACCGGCTAGGAAAACGGTCAAGTTGTTTCTTGTCTCAAGAGTAGTTATTGAAGGCTCAATTGAAGTAATGCTTCACAAACGAATAGATTTTTAAACATATTTTGCAACTGTTCACAACCACCGACAGTGTTAATTTTCAGATTTCTTCGAGCGGTATAGTTATACACTAGTGTGCAATTAATCATAACTGTGACAAGAATCACGATCAACGCCACCACCAGTCTCTCTATTATTAATATTTCCTGATCTTTTTTTCAATCGGAAAATTAGATCAACGAAGCTTATTATGAGATAGGACAACAACAACAGTCATGATAATACGTAGATCATTAATTCAAATGAACGCTGCCAGAATATACCGCGTAACAAATAAATAACTTTAAAATTGAGCTCATTTCAGATCTAATTCGTCAAATATCAAAAAAACATTTTTCAATCAAACATTTGGACAACTCACAATTTATTTTCAAATACTAAACAAACGATATTTTTACACTTAGAATTTTCCAGATACAGAAAAAACATTAAATAATTTTTTTTATCGATTTTCAACAAAAAATACATAGAACAATTTATCTAGTACAGAAATTATTTTTTTTTAATCAAAATTTAATAATCAATATATAAATACAAAAAATTAATAATAACGATTAGTTTTCATCTTCCCGATAAAAATTAAAATTTTTTAAACAATTAACAAGTAACAACAAAACGTTTTTTACAAAAAATTATAAATAATGTAATTTATATTTTTCTTTTATTTATATAATTTTATATTCTAATTTATATCTATGTGGAACACCGATTAGCAATCTTTTTTGCAAACGATAATTCATTTATAACTTTGCTGTAAGACTCTATTTCATGAGAGTCGATGAAATAATCGATGGTTAATCGCAATATTTCTCATTATATCATCTAATTGCTTATAGTGCATAGGTTAGATTAAAATTAAGGACAATTAAAATAACTTCTTCACTATTTTATCCGATCGAATAATTTGAATGGGCCTCTCATCTCTTTCAATGGTATTGAGCCTAAGGCTCTTTAGAGAGTCCACCCAAACTAAAGTCCTTAAGGGCCCCCGATAGGCCTCCTACGGGGTCAGTGGCCTTCCGCCTCTGAGCAGTCGGTTTGCCAGTTATCAACGACCAGCCATGGAACTTGGTACCATGGACATATATACCTCTGGCTGTTACGGTGGATGCGTAACAGCCGCGAAATGGGCACTTGAATAATAATAGCAATTTGAATAATAATCAACTCACCCCTCACAAAAATGTCTCATATGAACTACTCATTGATGACGTCAATGTTGACTCAGATTGGCAAAACACCAATGATTGTTAACAGAACTGGGATAGAATTATATCATTCGCATGCTATTATAATTTTGACGGATAAATCAGGCTGCGTAGTGTCCGTTAATATCATATGGTTTCTAATGGTTTCTATCAACTGCTATTGATGTGGACGAAATCTGAGCTGGAACACCAAACAATCGTAACCAGTGTTTCTTACTGAATGTATCATTTTATGTATCATTTCAAATCTGTCTAATAACTAATCTGCATCTTCAATTTATGTTACATCGTAAATAGCAATTGTATTAAGAAAGAGTTAGGTTTTCTTACGGAATAAAAACGAAAGATTTGTATTTAGTATTGTTCAATGTGCTCATAGTTCAATTCATGTGGTATCCACTTGTTTCTAGATTTTTCTCCTAATTGATTGGTGTCAAAAGAGTTATGATTTATTATTGGATACAACGACTTTAACACAAAATTCAATGTTTTCATAATTTGGTAAAATGAAAGAATAAATACATTTAAAAAATATTAAATTCAGGATATTGCTTTTCAAAAGAATGAATAAAAAGGGTCCCGACGATTCATAGTGTTTGACGTTTAAAGAAATAAGTTTCTTTTCTGGGTACAAAAATAAAAACAGAGACACAAGAGCAAAAACTTTCAATGAGAGACTTTCAAATTTTATCTTCAATTAATTTCATAAAAATAAAATTTTAGTTTTCTACAATCTTGATCAAAAGTTCAGAATAATTATGTTTTCCTGTGTAAAGTAACTCTACTAGCAGTTATACATTAATGAAATTCTTTTTGTTTTACTGTGGTAAAAAATTAAGATGAGGAAATTGAGACATTAGTTTCAAAACATATGTGAGTATTTTCTTACATTTGATAAATGCTGTTGTGAATTAAAATTTCTGAAATAATGTAAAACTAAATATACCAATTAAAATGTAGAAAATTTTAAATATGTAATGATGGTAAAAGAATTTTTAAAATTAATAAAATTAAACGAAACAATTAAATAATTGTAAATACTGTTATAATTTAAAAGTATAAAATTTGATAAAAGATAATTATTAGAGAATGATAATAGAGATTTTTTAATTAATAAAATTTCATTAAATGATTAAATATTAATGTTATCGTAATTTAAAATTGAAAAAAAATTATTAAAAGCAAAATTTAATAAATTAAAACAAAATAAAATATTAATTATAAGTATTTTTTTGTACCAGCTTTTTTAAAATTAAAATAAAATATATTTAAATATATATAAATATAAAATATAAAAAATATATATATATAAATATTTAAACTTTAAATATTAGTGTTAATCGTTTTTTTATATGATAATAAAATTTGGATGTCGGAAGTAACTTTTAACAATAACTCCGAGGATGTTGCAAGAACATCTAACAAATACTTTATTTTTGTTTCCGTAACAATTGCTTCGGTTAATCGATACTATGAGGGAAAATTTGGAATGTTGTAAGAAATGAAATGGTGTTTGTATGCTGTTTAGATTTGTGACTCTCCTACTCAGATGGGATTGATATGTTATTTGATTAATTATTTGAGTCTAATGAAATTAATTTAATGATATTAATTTTAAGTACTAATTAATTAAAGTTTGATAATTATGAATTTTAATAATATTTTCAGTAAATGATTTTAACTTATTAAATGTAATATATTTTAAAAATTAATGTTTATTTAAAAAATTATGTATGACTTTTATCCAATAAAAATTATGAGAAATTAAAATTTATTATTAATCTTTCCTATTCATTATTTTTTTAGATTTGAATATATTAACAAAAAAAACTATATCAATCAAAGAAAGATGACAAATGAAAATTGTCGTGAAGAATCTGTTTGTGTTGTCAATAAATGTTTGCATTCAAATTGTGATGCTGTTAATATTAATAATATTTTTAGTAAACGATTTTAACTTATTAAATTTAATATATTTAAAAATTTTGGTTTATTTTAAAAATTACGTAATGCCTTTTTATCCAATAAAATTAAGAGAAATTAAAAGTTAATATTAAAATTTTCGCAGTAATTGATTTTTGATTTGAATACATAAACAAAAACTATATCAATCAAAGACACTCACTGATGATGGTTGTATATAACCCGTTTATGTTAATAAATGTTTACATTCAAATTGTGATGTTGCTAATAGATACAAAGACAGAAATATCAGATTTTGTTATGGGAAATTTCCTTTCATTATAAGAATGTGGTTTTACACAATTAAGAATTGCACAAAACTTAAAGATACCTCAAAGTTTGTCAACAAAATATGTAAAAAATGAAGAGATGATGGAAATATTTACTGGATAAAGAAACCAGGAACACGAACTCATTAAAAACCGTTAAACTTGATCAATTCATTACATTAAATAAAATTTCAGCAATCCTAGAAAATCCAGTTAGTATTGCAATACCTGCTAGTTCAATTAGAGAGTACATTTAACTTAAATCAAATTTAAATTTATTTAAAACAACTTAAAAACATTGATAAATTTAGCATGATGAACCAAAAATATTATTTTCCAGAACATGTTGAGGCTAGATTACTAAGGATTCGAAATAAATAATATTTTCAGATTAAATAATAAAGTATAAATATGGCAGATATTATCAGTATATTTGAAGTTCTTCGACTAAAAATAACAACCAAATCTATACAATTATTGCCGCAAAAAATATAACACGAATTATTGTGGGACCTAATTACCACTTCGGGATTAGGAGTTTTATAATTTATCTCTAAATGTGAAATGTGAAATATTATGGAGAGATCTTGGAAGATAAATTGTAATCATTTATGGATATTTTGGGATCAGTTATTTTAAAACAGTATCAAGCTTTAAGTCACACAGCTGCTCTGTTAAGAAAAGGTTTTCAACCAAAAATGTAACCCTTTTCAATTTACCTGACTTTCAAACAATCTCAACCAATTTGAGAACTTGTGGAAAGTTTTGAAGCAGGTTTTTCAATAGTATCGTCTTAGTAATATTAAAGATCTAAAGCAAATAATAGTAACATGTCTGGGTGTCGGAAATTAGTCCACATTATTTTCAGTGTCTGGTAGAATAGATGCCTTATCACTTAGTCACTGTAATTCAAAATGGAGGTTATGTACCAAAATAACGACTGCTCTAATTATATGTCTGATATGTTAAAAGACTCTAAATGATATCTTCTTCGGAAACTTAGAAGTTTTCATCTCTTTTCTTCTTCCAACTTCTCTAAGCTTTTTTCTACCTCTATTTTATCCTGCTAAAGAAGAAATCATTTAATTGAACTGTCTTTGCAAATCCATGTCACTTTACCATTACTCTTCCCACATAACCCTAACAATCTGAGCGAATACCACGCTAATATTCTAAATGACAGCTGATATTTTATCTCAGTTTAGCTACTTACCACAATCAACCTCCCACAAAGAGATTATTTAAAAAAATTTAAATTAATATATTCTATATTAGCATAATAAAAGCCCAATGTTTCATCTGCGTAGGGATCATATTATTTACTTACAAATGTAAGTAGATAATCAAATTAATTTAATTTTTTGTTGCAAAAATCGTTTTACGGGTTAAGGTTAGTGTTATGGTTAGGGTTTAGGTTAAGGGTTAGGGTTAGGGGTTAGGGTGAAGGTTTGTAAAGAAAATAAAAACAATTTAATTTAAAAAAAAATTTAAAATTGAACACCCAATTCGAAACAATAAATAATAAATTATAACTACGATTTTTAATTAAAGAGAAACTTACAAAGACGAAATCTAACTCCCCCGTCTGGTCTTTTCTTAGTTCCATATTATTTCGAAATCATAATTTTTTTACTATTTTAAAGACATGGTTTTACACTGTTTAAGACTTTGATGGCCACAGTATTCCTACTATATTAACAACATCAGTATGAATTTTTAAACATTTATTAGCACTACAAGCAGAATTTTCATTACAACAATTATTCAAACCGCCTTCATTATTCCAAATTTTTTCTTGATTTATATATTTCTAAATCCATACTAATTTTTTCAATAAAAGAACATGTTATATTAATATATTAAAATTTTAAATTACATTAAAAAATAAATAATACATTCAAAAATTATTTTAAATCTTTTTTAAAATAAATTAAATTATTTTTAATTAGTAAGAATCACAGAAAATACCGATCATCCATTTGGGTAGGAGAGACACAATCCGAATGAATATAAAACATGCACAATATCTGCAAACAATTCAAAACATTCCTCACATACTAGGTTAGTTATCTCAAAAGTCTTTAAAAATAAATCAGCTGACACCTTGTACAAAGTGAATAGGACAACTAAAAAAGATGATATGAATTTTCATTTTTTGGTTTACAGAGTCGTCTTTCAGTAAAATATATTTGATACTTTGATATGGAGGTGTAAAACGTTTTAAGCGAACTAATTAAGGAGCATATGAAGTAAATACATGAATCATGAAGATTTCTGATGATAAAAAGAAATAAAAAGAGTCTTCATTACGAAAATTGTATGATTCATATGTCTTTTTCAGAAAATTAAAGCTCGAGGTATAAAATTACCTTTAGGAAAATGTAATAAAGAAATACATTATAAATATTTATTATGTTTCATAGTAAAATATATTTTTTAGTTATAGTTACAACAATGAAGATTGTAGAAAAAATTACAAAGTGATTAGTATAATTGTATCCGTACAACGACGGTTTGATTGAATATATAAAATAAAATTTGAGACATAACTGATGGCGATGAAAGATTTGCTTTTGTTTTAGAATAATCACAGCAGCAAACAGAAAAAGTAAATTATTTATTCGATTATGCAAATATAAAAGACCTGGTAAATAATAGAAAAATGATAATTTTTGCAACAAATGATAAAACAACAAAAATTGAATGAAAATATTTTCTCTCTCTCTCTCTATATATATATATATATATTGAGTCTTGTGAATGCAAGTTTAATATTTCGAAAATATAATTTGATTAAAGCTTTTTTTATATAATTATCGGACATGTTTCGATATTTACATCATCAATTTGAAAACAATTTTAATAGATACATTAACTTTAAAAGGTATATTGGGGATTAAAATTAATAATTATGTAAAATTTTGATCGAAAAAATCTTTTTATGATCCCAAAATGGGAGAAAAACGGAAAATTCGTAGTTCCCGAACAATATTAATTGCAATATATCTACTTATAAATTATGAGTAGTTAATATTAATTTATAATGTGTTTTTTTAATTAAATTTTTTTTAAATTTTAAAAACTTTGTTTGCAAAGTAGAGTTCTGTCTGCATAAAGAATGGATATAAAAAAAATAAATTTTTTTATTTACTAGTTAGATTAAGGATTTGAATCGATATATTTTTAAATGAATGATTTAAATATATAACTTTCTGAATAAAAAACGATCTATATATATATATGCGGGAAGAAATGATGTTATAATAACTGACATTTATAATTTAATAATTAATGAAAATAACCTGTATTCGGTCAGTGTATGTGTCAAGAGTTAGAATTCCGGAACCAGCTACTTTTTTGGTTTCCACCATTGTTTTGAGATCGGCAAGAAGTGTCATATGCTTCGACATGTCTGTGGCCAGAACCTTAAGAAAACAATGTCCAATAAAATGCACTTTTAAACATTTTTTTCTTCAATTTAAATATAATGATTATATATATATATATATATATATATATATATATATAT
>MQRK01209943.1:860-16571 GCA_001938485.1 Girardia tigrina | reverse complement strand
TCTAAAATATCAATTTTCCATCTGGGTGGGAGAAACACATTTCCAAATACTAAACTCAACATACAAAATTCAACAAACCAATTTCAACATACCAAATTTAAAATATTCCTCACAGTACCGTTCATAAAATCAAAATATAATTAGACAATTGTCAAATATTAATTACTTTTATATAGATTTTAATGTATAAAATAAATTTTAAAATACATAATAAATAATCCCAAGGATTTTTACAAAAATATACATTTTATATAAAGGCAGAACATATGGGCTTAAAAATAAAAACTTTTCTAGCAATTTTATCTTTCGTATAAAAATGAGTCATTGATATTTTATTTTAGAAAGTTGAAGGAGAATATAATATTTAAGTATTTTCTAACAAAAAAATGGAACAATGTATAAGGAACAATGCAAGTTATAACTTCTTAAATGTAAATATATAAAGTGTATTTATTATTGTTATGAGTGGTTTTATAAACGAATTTCTGGCTCAAAATAAAAAATAGGTAAAACGGGTTAAAAATTTGATATTTAACCATTAACTTAAATACCAATCTTTCATATCAAATTTTTCAATACACCAAAAACATCCTTTTTACACAATTGAAATTATCCGTGAAAATAGTGATTCTATAAAATAGAACCTAAAATGTTTGCTCATTGTTTTTAAATGAAGTATCTGAAATGGCATTTACTTAATATTAGAAAGCGGTACTTGGAACATTTCTGGATCCCACATGAACTGGGTGATACGAACAAACAAATTTTCTCAATAGTGTCTAAATTTAATTTTTGAAATTTGAATTTACTTGGAAAATGTTGAACCATTCAACAACCGATCTTGTAGATGTACTTGAGATGAACCGTTGACAAGTCTAACAAGAACTATCTCTACAAAAGATTAATATTGCAAATATAATTTAAGACGCAAAAGGGCTTCTCCTAATTGATTCTCCCCATGAATCAAACTACTTGACAAATTTTTGTTACCATTCAAGAAAAGTAACATCAACCTTGTTAGTAAAGGAAATAAATATGCCCATTTACTACACATTAATACTTAACCTCAATCGACATGCATCCGTAGAGACTAATTCACTAATCTAGAGTTTACGATTTTATCTCATCACCTGATTTTTGTCTACTTTCACCATTAAAACGATATTTTCCAAGAAAAGGATTAAAATTGAGGAGTAAATAACACAATTACGAATGATTTGTTTTACGAAAAAAACTGATTTTTTTCGGGAAGGAATAAGGAAGTTACCATTTAGTGGTTTCGATGTACCAATAATAACAGAAACTATTTTCAACATCTAAGCAGTCATGATTAATGAATTTTTTTTGTTTTTACCTTTATTCAACGTTATATGTTACTGTCAAAACTTTTGTTACAAGATTAGATAATATATACTGTTCGATTCGCATGGAGGGCCCATATCGAAGTAAACCCCAAAAATAAAAACATGAAAAATTCGTCAAACCTATTAAATGCGGGGGGCGGAGACACTGGCTTGCTAGATGCGGAGTTCGATTGTAAATCAAGACGGCGGAAATGGAAAAGCTGAATGAAGAGAAAAAGTTAACTTTGTGCAGTTTCCTTTCATCATATCTCCTCCTGAATTATATTCTATCAAATCAGTTATCCGAAATGAATTCGAAAATTTCTGAAGAAATCCTTAAATCTGCCAATTCCAAATTGCCAACCCTGGGAAGTCTTTTCAATTCTCTGTTCTTCAGTCGCATCATTTTAGTACAAAAATGTCCAAAACTCAACTCGAATTACTTAAAAATCAATTGGAAGAAGAAATAAAATTTAGAATTAAATGTCAGAAATTATTCTGGGATTTTTTATCATCCAAAAGTTATCAAAAGATTATGTCCGAAAAACATTATTGTTTACTGAAGATTTTTGTAACTATTAAATAACAAATATTTTCATTAAAAAAAAGAAAAGTGAAGAAAGTAGTTCAAAAAAGAGTAAAAAAGCTATATAATCTAAAAATAACTGTATAGTGAAAAAATGTGCAATATAAAAAGTAGGTCAATGACCTAATTTAATAAAAGAAAATAACTGTAAAAAATTGTTAATTTTAAATTATGAAGAATTATTAAATTTTGTGCTTGTTTGGGTGAATCAAATATGAATTTTTTTATGGCGGTTTTTTTGTGATTTTGCGTACGTGATTTATTATGAAAATTTGTATTAAACGATTAATTTGATTTGTGAATTTGTAGCAAAATTTTGATGTTTATGAAATTTATGTTGGTTTGTGAGAATCGATTGTTGGAAATAATAAAAAATTGTAAAATAAATTTTGGCGCGGATATTTTTTTTGTTTAATTTGAGGTTAAATAGTGAATTTTACGAAAAGAGCCTCTTTGGTCAAAAAATCGAAGAATTTTTCAGTCGCTCTAAATCGTTATAATAAAATTATCGAACTTGATCAATAAAATTGCACGTTTTATACTAACGTTGGTGCTGAAAGTTTCAAGAGAGGAGAATATGCGCAATGTATTGTAGTGTGTAATAAATCCGTTGAAGTCGGACGTGAAAATTAGGTTGATTATAAATTATTCGGCAAAACCGGTTCAAAAGCGGCGAATGCTCATTTAAAATTAGATGATCTAATTAATGGGAAAAAGCAATTTGAAAAATCCATATCGGAACACTGTGTTCCAGACATTGTTAAAAAATTAACGAATTGTTCGATCGACATTGACGGAGTGTGGTGGAGTTGTTTTGAGATGATGGAGAATGAGTGCTTGTCGCCGTTATTTAAATCGGAGGACGGGACTGGAACGGCGAGCCGCAGAGATCTGATGATCGAGATGAGCGAGTCAGGAAGCGAGGGCGATGATGATGAGATTACGTTGTGTTTCTCCCCCCTGCCCCGGAAACACTGATTTCCCAACCCCGGGACGCCGCCATCGCGCTGCGCCCGCTCTGGTGCCAACATATACTGTATCGATTTGTTTCAAGAAAATAAAATTAATGAAACAATTAAAGATATTTTGAAAAAAACATCAATTTCTAAATATTTTAATGAATTTTCCAGATTGAAAGAAGATTACCTATATAATTGGAACCCCATTCTTGAGCCATTTCCTCTGTTAATTGATACTTCGCCATCTCTGCCAATAGTTCGATTTCTGTTTTCGCTTGTTCGACGAAGTTTCTCTTATTTTTTATTATTTTAATAGCAACGTCTTCTTGGGTTTGTAAATCTCTTGCTTTCACAACCTAAAAAATAAATGACTTATTTATGTTTATATAATTCAAAATGATTCAATTTATCCTATTTAATATTTGACTTTGAGTTGTAAACTTTCTTAAAGATATAATAATATAAAATCTGTATTATTTATTTACAAATTATTAATTAATTAATTATTTTAAATCATAGTTAGCATTGAGATATTTATTGCAAAATACGTTTCTTTAAAAAAATACAATATGTCAAAAAATAAATCAAAAAATATATCAAAAACTTTTAAAAATTATATTCAGTTAATTTACATTCATTTAAATTCAAAAAAGTGTCTTCCATCTGAATCTGCCAACAAAAGAATAGGTAACTTTATCATTAGTAATTGACTATTGTGACATATGGATAGATCTACACTTTATATCAAGTTTATTAGTATTAATTGAACCGTTCTATATCAACAATGTTAAAAATTATGATACCATTTTACTTTTTTAATAATACATTTTAAAATAAGTATTGAAAAATTATATTTTCTTTGAAATAAACGATAAATATAATGATCATATGCGTGTCACGTATATGATAGTTGACTAATTCATCAAAGTAAGACAGATATTCAAGACTATTAAGGTTATATCGAAATATTTAATGAAAGAATGTCAGTATGGACAATTCAAAGAAATTAATCATTTAGCCATCATTGAGGTGAAGGCTGAGAAAAGAAGATAACCTCCATAAAATACGTGAATAACGGAATGAAATTTCTCAAGTACAACATTCAAACTCTATCAACTTACCACATTTTTATTAAACTTTTTACAAATATAAAACACTAATTGTTAGGAAGAAAATCTATTTTGGAAAAGGAAACCTAACCTATCAGAGGGTTTTGGTTTAGCCAGTTATCAGAAAAAGAAACTTTGAAAAACAAGAAATACATCAATTAAATCTTTTAATAAATAAATGTTATTTTTGGTAAGAATTATTATTTTTACACAAATACTTCTTGTAAAAATGTATAGACAATAATTAATATTTCTACGCTAATTAATGCAATTCTCTCTCTCTCTCTCTCTCTATATATATATATATATATATATATATATATATATAAAGAAGAATGTATATTTGTCTGTTTGACTTTTTGTCAGTTCGCTTTCCACAAACCTTCTCTATAACCAGGAAAAGGTCTACCTCCACTTTTTATCCAAAAAAATTATCCTTGCCTTTCATATTGATAGCTTATTGAACTGATCAATAAGGTTGCTGTATTTCCAAATAACAGTGTGTCGATAGCCAAGTCAGCCGAAAACCGTCTAAGTGCGCATCTACCATAATTAGCACGTCCGATCTACTTAGATCATCAATACCACTGGTGTATTTCAATTGTCAAAACATACTTAAACTGGACTTGAAAGTCTGCCTAAAAAACAGAAAAAATATCGTCATCCAGAATGTTTAAGATTGTGGAACTAGGAAAATTCTTGTTTTAAAATGTTTTACTTTATTCAATTAATTTTGGTAAGAAAAGATGCAATGATGGACTTTGATTTTATTAAATTCAGACTGTATCTCATAACTGGCAGTTTATATCATTAAATTTAATATACAAATCTAATAAATAAGCAATGTCTAGTTTTCATTTTAATACATGTTCTTTAAAAATGTAATCTGTAGCATCGAAAACCTGTTAAACGGTCTCAAAAATTGATAAAAAATGTGTTCAAACATAGGTCTTTTGACAGTGTGAAAGATTGATTACTCAGTAAAAGTTCTCGTCATTTTCTTCACATAAGTGTATAAAGGTCCTAGAATTCATACCTTGTTTTGATTCGTTTACAAAACCTTGAAGAGATTTTTCTAATTGTGCATTCGAATTTTCAATTAATTATATTGTATATTTTGTTTTACATGGTCAATGAAATCGGGAAAGTTCCCAAGTATGTCTGCTATTCCATCGGCTACTGATCATTTATATTGTAATGAGATCGTTTTATTAAAGATAAAATTTTTCAAAGCAATGAATATTTAAATATATTGAATACGTTTTTAGTGATTTTCGTTCAAAAGTAAAGATCAATTTGTCTTGGATTTCGCGCGACATAACAAAACGAACGTATGTTAATAATGGTACTGCATTTCCAGGTAATGATGACCAATCTAATTGAATTGAGAAATCGTTCTTTTGCAAATAATAACACAAGAAGCTTTCATTTCATCAACACTTATTTGAAGTGTTTTGTAGTTCGCTTTATATAGAATAGTTTTTATAACCTCTTCAACAACTGGTAAAACTAGCTGTTCCGAAAAGTATGAGGGTGTTATGATTCGACTCTTAGTGGTGATATTTATTTTCTTCGAAATAAAAGCAAATCATGGTTTTCTTCTGGAGTTTTTCTTTCAGTGTTTTAAAGTATGTCAAATCTTTGTTTATTTTATTAATTGAAAGATTCTTTGATTTGAAAGAAATATCTGTATAAGTTGATTTGTTTCTATAAAGACATAATTAAAAAACATGATGATGATGAATACTCGTTCCTCATTCTTACAATTGGATCATAAATCGGAGTTCTTTAATCATTTGAAATCGGTAATTAAAAATCCCGAGAGTAAATTTTTGTTGAATTTTCTTAATACGATTTCAGAAATAAAGAAATTTCAAAAAGTAGAATTGATACGAAAATCAATAAATCTGTAAAGTACACTTTCATCAAACGGAACGGCCAGGGAATCTTAAACTCCATATTCTCTTCTCCAATAACTATTAGCTTTACATAATTTAAAAAATACAGTTGATTGAAAATAAATGATTATCTTATAAACGCTCGTGATGATCATAAGTAGCGTGATCAAAGTCTGTAATGATGTTATGGTAAATATTAAATTCACTGAAACTTTTCATCTCTATTATTCTATATTAGTGATTAATTAATAATTATGGAATATAGATAAAATGAAGTATTTTGTATAAAAAACGAAAGCCTTGCACCAGTGAAACTGGAATTCAACTGAAGAATGATGCTGCGATGACTCAAATGATACAATCGTCAAGTCTTGAAACTCTAATTCATGAGTAATAAAGTGCTTCACTCATAAAAGTGATTCGCGCGTGCTCGGTAAATGATTCACAGCGAAAGATCAAATTACGCCAAGTAATAAGGTGAACACGATTAATTATTTTAATGCTTGTGTGAAAAACCGCATATACAAGTCAAATTCTATTATTAAAACATACTTGTCCAAATGAACCGGTTCCAATCAGTTGCTCGACACAATATCGTGACTTCCAGATTTCACCTGTTTTCACAAAATATTCGTAAGGACCTTCCACGGCGTCTGTTTAAATAGTTTAGACCAATTAGTATCCAGTTTATTAATCATCAAAATGAATTAAAATAACAAAAGTTAAAAATGTGAAACAGAATTCAATGATATTAGAATATATAAAAAAATACATGACACAAAATATCGATGAAGATAATCGGTTTTCAATTTTCATTCCGTGTTCAATTTTATTCTAGTGAACTCATTTTCATAAATCTAAATACATTTTTTCCTGGAACATTAAAATATGTTAAAACTTAAGATATGCATAATTTACTATATTTTACTTAAAATGTACAAGAATTCTCATAGGACTCGCGCATTTCGTTGTATTATTTTATAAATATGAACGACAAAAATAAAAATCGTATAAAATTTCTGAAGTATAACAAATAGAACTATAAACGAAACATTAAGACTAAGATTTGAAACATCTTTAAGTAATTTAAAAACGAAAAATTCGTTTGATTTGAGCCACAAACAATAACTCTGACATATTTTGCTGTAGTATTTAACATATATTTCCTTTTTTATCACTGTAATACAAACGATGGTCCAAAAGTCACATTATTTTAAATAATTATACAATTGTATATGTTTTAATGCATAGATTTTGATTTTTTACATTTTAGATAGATATTAAATTAACAACATGTATTTCTTGTGAAACGTTACTATACTTAAACGTCAGTAGAGCAACAAGGAACATGACCACGCAATTTTCTAGAAGTACACAATTGTTCAAAAATACTACAACAAATCTAAATATTTGAGCAGATTGGCATAGTCGATGATTTATCGAGAGCAGGGCGTCATTGTCGGTCAAGAATGAAGAATTTAAAGTTTCCATAAAAAGGAAAATTGTTGAAATTTGGAAGAAATTGGTAAAGTCATAAAAAACACACTTATTGCAGGATCCATACGAAGATGATATGGAAAATCAATGAGAATTTAATGAGAAAAAAAGATAATAATGAATTAAATAAAAAAATATTCAGTTTGATGAAATCAAGCTTAAATTGAACGGACACATCAACAAGCCTAATTTCATTTATTCGAGTGACGAAAACCCTAAATTTGCGATTTAACATTAACTACATCTCTCGAAACTTACTGTGTAGTACCACATCTCTTTAGAAGAAATATCTATCTTGTCGGAAACACCGTCATTGGAAATGTGAATTGAATATTTTGATACCTTGGTTCATTCTACAAGTCAAAAATACTCATTACAGTAAGTCGGAGCAGTTGCCGATTATTATGTTACTGCTGGATTACAATTATACCAACTAAAGATATTGGATATAGGGACATCTGAATTAGTTTTTGTGTTTTCCGGACCTTTCTTTCCGCGGAGACTACTAATAAATAAGATCTATGATAGAAATATACCAAAAAATTCGAGAAACTAAAACTTTCAATCACTGAAGAGACATGAGAGATTTAGGCATTAACATGAAATTGTGTCAAATAGTCGATATATCGATAGTATATTGAAATAATGTACTTCTTAAATTTTGAATAAATCATACGATATTTAGTATCTCTTTAAAACACATTTTGTTATATTATCAATCAATAAAATAATACTGATAATTCATGTTATTTTACTTTTTTGGTTGATCAAATGCTGCGTTACTTGTGTTAAATTATTATTAATTATAATTGAATTATATTTTTTCAATGTGCTTAAGAAGATACATACATATCTAATATTCAGTAAAAGGTGATCCTTGATCCATATAAAGTGAATCAAATGGACAAAATAATATGCTTCTAATAGGCATAGACAGATCGATATTTTTAAACGGAATATTTATATTATTTACCATTTAGAGACTGATAAATGTTGCGCCTAATAAGTCGTGAGACTAATATAGAAATAATAATAGTAAAAAATGAATACAAACATATTTAAACTTCAACATATATAGGTTAAGAAGATGTATTTTGTTTTAATAATCCATTATTGTTTAAGTCAATTTTTGCGAATATTGGAAAAATGTCACTCAAACTATTCAATATCGTAGCGTTATTTGCTTTCTGAAGTGAAAGCTGTTTACCTACAAGAGTACCCATCCACAGAAACAATTTATCTTTGGTTGCATTACTTTCAGTGTGGTAGAACTTTTGTGGTGGACGAAGAAAGACTTTCGGAAATTGATGAAAAAATAACACAAAAGCTGCAGAAAATCGTGGAAAACGAGAGAAGAATAAGGACGAGAGAGCTCACAACCCGCCTAAATGTGAGCAAGAGCACTCTGCATACTCTCTTCACTGAAATTGATATTCGAAAACAATGTTTCCTTTTTGTGCTACGCTTCTTAACGGTGGAAATGCGACAATTACATTTGAAATGCTGCTTGGAGAATCTGCAGATCATGATCAATGTTGGAGACCGTTCCATTGACAATATCATCACTGTGGACGAGACACCATTGTCCCTTTATGTCTCTGACTCTAAAAGAAAGTCGCAAGAATGGATACTGCCAGGAGAAAGAAGCTTACTGAAAATGCGGTCCTCAACTTTGCACAGAGGCTCTTATGTTAACGGTGTTTTGGGACGCCAATGGCATTATTCTGACTGACTTTGCTGAATCTGACGTGAAGATCAATAGTTCTTACTACTCCAACATTGTGCAGCAATGTTGGAAGGCACGAAGCAAGAGCAGAGTATGTGATATCTATATGCTACAAGATAATGCTCCCATCCAATGCTTTCCATCCAGCAGCGTTTCCAAGGTCACAATTGAGCGTTGCGGGCTCAATTTGCTCCCTCATCGGTCATACAGCCTCGAATCGGATTCCTCCGATTTCTTCCAAGTATTTAAATGAGAATGTATTTTTTATGTATAGAAAATAATCAAAATATCAACACTGATGCACAAAAAATTATTTCAAATCAATATACTTCTTTAGACTGTTATAACGGATAAAATTTTTAAAACATGCATTGATTAGTAGTTCAAAAAATAAATACAATTTTATTAAAAAAATATTTAAATTAATTTCCGGCTTAAAAGTTTTATCTCATATTTTCCATTATGGTATTAAAATATCAATTGAATGTAAGAGAAAATGCGCGTTTATTTCGAGATTTTGTCGAATTACTTGAACATGAATTAATAAACTAACTTTTCATTGAAGGAATATTATTTCCTTGGGACACCTTATTCTGATGAAAGTGGTGATGATGGTGATGGTGATGGTGACCAGCATTCTGGTAACCATGGTGTGGATTCTTGATATTTTTATCTGATATATCACTCATATTTTGATCAATATTTGTTTGCTTTTTATTTTTTTTATTCAGACTATCGTCTAACGGATCACGATTTCTTCTTTTCTTTTGATAATAAACCTAAAAATTTTAATATAAATGTTTATCACAACAAATTGGTAATTTTAACACTCAGCTTATCAAAATAACTAAAGCGTTTCAAAGTACATAGAATGTCAAGTATTATTTCATAATTTATTAGAATAATTAAGCAATTGAATTATATCAAAAAAAATGATAATAAAAATTTATATTTAATAGTTATTTTGTTTAAATTCAACGTCCAAAAAATATCATGATTTGTAATATGAGTAAACCAATTTGAAAGATCTAAAAAATAAATCTATGAATGTAAAATTAAATAAAAGTCTGATTTGTAAAAAATTGTTAGTGACATTTCCTCTTGTACCATAACACTTAAATAATGTCATATAAAATATAATTAAGATATTTTAATTTTAAAATGCATAGTAATTTCAAGAGGCTTTAAACAAATAATATGTAATATTAAGGGTATTATCAGTGTAAACTTGACCTATTTGATTCTTCACTTATTTCATTTTGAATATAGCAAGATCACATTTTTTAATAACAAATCAGTATTTTAATAGGATAATAAAATACAAAGATTAACACAGAAAAAAATCACAGAAAAAAATTATTGTTAGAAGAATAATACTTATGTACCCACTATAAGGTTGAGCTTGGAAGTCACGTTACTTACAGCGTTACATTTATTTATTCATTAAAATCATTAATTGACGAAACCCATGTATGTGCACAAGCATATTTAAACATATTTACGCACTTTAAATTCAAAAATATCAATTCAAATCCAGTCCATGTTATTGTTTATTTTTATTAACTTTGCTTTTGTCATTTTAACTATTTTCGCTTTGCAAAAGATCAACAATTCCGCAAATGCATTATTCTAAGAGTATCATTATACCTCCATTCACATCACTTAATCGCCATATTCAATTATTTTAAAACTGCAGAAGACACTAGAACACTGGTGTCAGTTGGTGTCTTGATTTTCTTAATTTTAATTAATAATTTCATTTTCATCACTTGAATTATCACCTATCTCAAAAAAGGTGTTGAGATATCTTTATCGGAAAGGATTCCTGTAGTCAAAACATGCTCATCACATTCAACTTTATGGTTTATATTGGAAACTGATACTCTTATGCCATCGTAAGGAAGAATCTGTTCAAAATAGGTCTGTCTGCCATTATTAGGAATGTATATGATGTTAATTGTAATGAATATTTTCGTATGTTTATTGTATGTCGTATTCAGTATTTTCTTTTGGAATTGTGCTATCCTGGAAGATGGATATTTGAATTACTCAAATATATATCAGGAAAGTTTTGAAAATATATCAACTATCAAACTGCTTATTAAAGGATTTGTGGATAGTGAAAAACGGAAAATCTTTGTAACAACAATCTTATCTTTTATGTTGTCTTCTCAAAAATTAATTAAGGAATCGAAACAGAAAGTTTAGAAGGTAACCAGAAAATATCAAAATTTTTAATTTATTTTTTAATTTCTTAAATTAATTTGAATTTTAAAATTTATAATTTGTTATTATAATTAATAAAAGATTAAATATATAAAGTTAATATATGAATTTATTAATTTTTTACAAGTTATTACTATGAAAATGCATGAAATAATTTAAATAGCAACATTAGATGAATCGTCTGGAAAAGACTTTACGGAAATTACTTTTGCAATAGTTTAAAATATATTATAAAACTGAGTCGAATAATAATTTCTAACAATTCGATGTTTCAATTTATTATATTTCCAGATATTATTTCAATTTTAAGATAAAATTTAATAGACAATTGGCCAGAACAGTGTATATCAAGGAAATAATTAAAAACCATTTATTTCATATCTTAAATTTCAGTTTCAAATTTAATTTTAAATTATTTAAATTCATGAAAATCAAATTTTATAATTAAATTTTAATAATAAAACATTTTTCCAATAGGAAAATATCAATTTCAATTATAAAAGTTGAAATATATTTTTTGTACCACAAAATCGGAATACTTAATAGAATCAAAAATAAATTTATTAAAATAAAAACAAAAGTATAAAAAGATATATTTGATTATTTATTGTGCTCTTCGGAAAATCATTTCATTTTTTGGTGAAAATGATATATTCTCCATTTAGGTCCAATACCTTTTGTCATCTTTCGGACAGGAATTTTATTTCAGGTTCAAAAAACTTCTTACCTTTGGTAGTAAAAAACTGGTCAAAGTGATACTTGACATCCTAATTAGAATTGAAAACCAAAAGTTCTTGTCCAAAAGATTGTCCAAAGTTCCAAATCTAAAGAATACGGTGGGTGTGGTAGTACATCCCATTCAAGTTATAAAAGTTTTTGGCCAGTTACCAAAATTATATGAGGTCTCGCATTATAATGGCTAGACACAATGCCTTTTATATTGATCAATTCTGGCCTTTTCAATTTGAATGAATCAATCAACTCGTCAAGTTCATGACACTACACTTCAGAGTTAATCATGGTATTCTCCAGGAAAGCTAAAAAAATGATCCCCTTAAAATCCCGCCAAACAGATCAATAAACTTTTTTGGTGAATTTTGAAGTGGTTTGAGATGGTTCATGTTTCTATACTAATTGATTTCTTCCGTTTAACATTTTTTGTAAACAACCATTTTCTCGTCACCAGTAATGATTTGCTTCAAAACTGGATCCTTTTCTTAACGCTTGCGACGCAAATCACAGTCATTAATTCTATGAAGCTAATTTCGTTCTTAAGAACACATGGAACCCATATGTGAAGTTTGAAAATTAAGTAAAGTTTCATGTGATCATGAATGCGACAAATTTAACCTCTCAGCAATCTCATGATGTCTTATTCGGCGGTTCGTATCTATCAATACTTGTATTATGTCTTCATCGGCTTTAAAGGGCCTTTCAGAACGTGATGAATTTTCAATAAAAAATTATCGGAAAGAAATATTACGAACTAGTTTTGGCTTTGTCGTTCGATCAATACCTCTTATTCAATACATCACATAATTTTTGCCTTTTTTGAACTATATTTTACCTTTTCTATACTATTTGTACGATTTTTCTTTTATTTGATCTGGAGTTGAATTCACTTATTTCTTTGCAATATATTATTTCAAGATTGCTAATACCTAAACGTTTTATCTTGTTTCTCCTTGGTAGGTTATTATTATCATATTTATAGTTTTAATTAATCTGCTAATCCTTTCACGATCGTGATAATGATAATTGTTCTAAAATGCTCCGATATGAAGTCGAATACATAAAAAATGCTGAAATAATAGAACGCATTAAAAGATAAACTATTTTTGATAGAAGTCACAAATTGCCAGAAAGATGATGAAAGTCATAGTTAAAGATGAAAAATATTTTGATTAAAATAAAATTTAGCGTGTCTTAGAAATAATTATGTTTTTGCTACAGAATCATAAAAACTAAGTATTACACCAAATATTATTTTTTTTATATTATTTTCGTTTAGAACTTCAAACCCGATAAGACATGTAGCACAAATGCAATTCTGGTGAGTTATGAGTTAATAAGAGAGAGGCCAATAATTAAATGGTTATAAAAATGATCAAATCTATATTGTTGAACAAAGCAATGAATCTAATATGAGAGTTACTAAAACGATTTTAACATTTTGTGCCGAATATATAAAAATACTTTAGGTATATCATATGCCACTTTATCTAGAAATTCTATTTGGCTTGGTCATGTCATCATTTATTGTTTTAATCATTTTATTTAACTTAATTTATAAATCTAAATTAATCTTACAATTTAGTTCAAAAATTAGAATTTGGATTTTTATATCGTTATTATTCTGAAAAATATTAAATCTTTCAAAAGTATAACGGAATGATAAAATTTTCATTTATGATTAAATTATATTACAGATAAATAATCTGTAGACAAATACAATATTGGTCAGAGCGTGCAAACTGGATTGCACATTAGAACAATTACTATTTATGAAAGAGAGTTATGTGAATGATACTCGTAGAATAAGACTGAATGAAATACGTTCTACAAATCATCTTCAACAATCAACCAGCTAATGAGAGCAAAAGTAACATATGAAACCTATTACAAATTCAATTACAACTCTATTGAAAAGATAAGTTTAACTTTAAAATAAATTTAAAAGTTCTAAATAAATTTTTAATATATATAAAATATAATTACAAAAATAATTCAATAAAATATTAATAATCATTAAAATTAAAATTAAATTATAAAACAATTTTTGTAAAAAAGAGAACACGTACTTAAATATAAATATCTTTATAAAAACAATTTCAAATATCATTCATTATTCACATAAAAAATAAAAATATAATAACTGTTATCGTACGTTTCAATCAATGGTTACATAAGTTGAAAGTTAAAAATCAAAAATACAAACTTAAAACAATCTTCCTTTCTTTTATGTAAATTTTTTATGTAAAATCTTTAGGCATGTTTTTAATAAATAAATAATTAGAATTACGAATTGAAAAAAATATTATATAAATATTAAATATGCAATAAGTATTTTACTTTCTTCTAGCCTCTAAAGAATGAATGCGGAGGAAATGATAAAAATGATTTTGTAATTCGAGAAAGAAATTCGAAAGAAATTCATAAAGATCAAATGTCCTTTAAATAACCAACAAATAAGACTATATGGAACAGAAGGATAAATTTCAAAACACGATGAGACAAATAGTAGGTAATTTATTTTGGACAATATCATGAAAGAAGATTATTAAATTGTCATAAATGATACATTCTCATGATGAACAGTGTTCTTAGATCTCATTTATTTACGCAGAACTATCGTGCATAGCTTTCACAATACAAATTTATCAAGAGTACAAATATAAATTCATAGATTAAATAGAATTCAATATTTATAAATATAGAAGGATAGAAAGATCATATAGTAAAAAATTTCCAAAATATGACTACATAATCGGAGGAACCAATATACAAATTATTGTATAAAACGACACTGTCATTATACGAAATGATACAAAAAACTCCAAGCAATGATTATCAATAACAGTATTAGAAGAGCAATCAGACCTTGTCTTCCAACCCTTCAAACACAAACACCAAAGATAAACGGAACCCCATACCAAATATCATTCTAGTCAAGGCTAGTATGATTCCTTGATTCATAGAGATCTCAAGGGCGATTCAGATTCTAAATTATAGACGATCCATTTTTCATCACCCGTCACTATTTGTTTCAAAAGGGGTTCATTTGCGTTGCGTTTGTAAAGCGAATAAAAAATTGATATGCGATCAATCAGATTTTTTTCGCATAGATTATACAGAATCCAAATAAATAAGCTGCATAAAAATGTGAAGCGAAAAAGATTTTTGAGTAAACCAAATGACCCGCTATTAGTCATTCTCAAAGCCGGTTTTACTCCGAAGAAAGTCATGCTCTGTGTATTGTAGGAGTTCAAATGAATTCTCTATTATGAGCCGCTACAAAATAACCAGACGATAAATTCAGAAGAAAACTGCTCCCAAATAGATTAATAAAAGACAGAGATCCAGGATCAATCAGAAATCAAATCGTTCAATAATAATTTTAAATTAAATTGAAATTCGCAATATTTATTCGCACAATGATGAGAATAGAGATGCATCAAAACGCGTTGTCTGATTTAAAATTCAGGACTATAAAACTTTCTTTCTATCTATCTACACACACACACACACATATATATATATATATATATATATATATATATATGAAAAGAAAGGCCATTTTTTAATATTAAATTTATTCCCAATACAAACGCGTTTCACCATTTCGGCATCTTCAGTGCAATGAAATA
>MQRK01209920.1:351-11910 GCA_001938485.1 Girardia tigrina | reverse complement strand
CCTCGAGGCTTATGTCACCTTCGTTAAATTTTTTAAACCATCTTGCTGCCGAAGATTTAGAGACAAAGCCCTCCCCTTCAACTTGGGAAATTTCCTTTACGGCAGCCCTTGAACTCAGATCTTCTTTCCAGAAAAATTTCAAAAGTAAAAAAATGTTCAAATTTTTCCATAATTTTCTAAAATGTTTAAAAAATTAGAATGAACATAAAATCATGATTTTCTTACAAATACTGAAACTTCAGTTTATGAGCTTTATTACGATATACAAATTTAATTAATATCGATTCGACAATTCATGTTGTAATTAAAGATAATTACTTTGGAAAGAGTGCCCCACAACTTATGACTCACCCTAATATAATTACGATAACACTTTAAAATATTTAATCGTTTCATTTAATTTTATTACTTTTTTAAAATCGTTTCACATTTTACTTTTTATATTATATTAAAACTCTCAAAAATTTTTATTAGCAATTTAATTGATCTTAATTTTAGTAATTTTATTTTTTCAAATGTTACATATTTAATTATATAAAAAATTTTAATTTGTACATATTTAATATAACTTTTTTTCAAAAATTTTCCTAACATTATTAATTCCTAACAAAAATTATTCAAACTTTTAAAATGTCTTTAATTAAAGCATTAAACATGCTTATTTTCATTTTCGAAAAGGATTACTTACCCTAAAAATTACCCTATGTTATTACTTTTTAAATTTAAATTTTATCCGATTAATATATTTTTATTAATGTTAAAAATGAAATATTTTGTTCGTATGATCAGTTATCGCAAATACAATAAAGCACCAATTTTCCATCTGGGTGGGAGAATCACAATTCCAATTTCAACACACAAAATCTCCACACAATTTAAAATATTCATCACAATTATGAATATGTATTCTAATGGTATTATCACTTCGATTAAATGTCGCTACAAATTCTTGATACGTCAGTTTAGATTATCGTTCTGTAATTAGATTTTCGTTATGGAGGTAATTTAATCTTCCAATGAGCGGTGCATCATCAAGAGTTTCCTCATACAGAACAATTTTTTTCACATAATCATTTATTGTCATCGAAAATGAATAAGTTTGCATAGTTTGAAGAAAATTGAATAAGTAAAAAGCCTTCAAAAATAGGTTTCTAAATTCCATGGAAACATAACTAGAAAGTAAGCTTAATGATTAAAGTCATGATATTAGAACTATGTAACAATAATATATTTAACAAAAGTTAAATATCAAATGTGTCGATTATTGAATTTTCTTTCCTTATTCTTTTTATTAGCTTACTTTCTAGTTATGTTCCCATGGAATTTAGAAACCTATTTTTGAAGGCTTTTTACTTATTCAATTTTCTTCAAACTATGCAAACGTTTTCATTTTCGACGACAATAAATGAATATGTAAAATTTTGCTCGAAAAAAAATTTTTAAGGTCTCAAAATGGGAAAAAGGGGAAAATTCGGAGTTCCTGAACAATATTAATTAAAAAAGATTTACTTATAAATTATAAGTAATTTATATTATACAGAAAAGTAAAGATAAAAAATAATAATAAATATTAAAAAAATTAATAGTAATTTCTCTTCTACAAAAGATAACAAAAAAATCCCTTGGCCAAATAGAGTTCTGTTAGCATAAAGAATTGATATAAAAATTTTTTTTGATTTACTAGTTTAATACAGAAATAGGAAATAATTATAATTAATGGATATAATCAGTATTATATCAATATAACATTGAACGAAAGCATTTATTAATAATGAATTAGCTTATTACAAAAAAGATAATAACTTGTTGGTCTGAAAGAAATAATCAACTAAAGATATTTAGCGCCATGTTACCAATTTCTAGACCCAAAAAAAGTTTAGACAAGTGATTGTTCCTATGTTTTAGATTTATAATAACCGTCTTCGGTATTCTTGCTGTTCATATTAGAGACAGAATATATATTTCCTTTTATTTTAAGAAATCGAGGGTTAATAATTTATATTTTTCTTTGTAGTAAGATTATAATATTTCTTGATATTTTTTAAAACTGCGAATACAAATGTCTGATATTCATCTTTATCTCTAGCTGGACAAAGCGATGTCCCATATGGCTATTATGACAAAAGTTTTTCAAACATCAACCGTACTTATCAGACTTGACCACTAGGATTTTACCTCTTTCGACTTATGAAATCTACATGAAGAGAATGATTTCATCTGTGTTTATTTGGTATTTGAACTAGACATATTTCTTTGAAGAAAGCATCAACAAACTACAGGGAAGGCAGCAACAATGCAATAACCAAAATTATAATAGACATTTGTGTGCGGATGATGATTAGATAAATTGTTTCTATTCATTTATTATTGACATTTTAATACAACGCTTTTAGCCCAACCTGCACGAAAAACGTACGGCCTACCATATTGATAATAAAGAATATTTTTGAAAACTAAAACAAAATTCAAGTCATAAAAAGTGTAAAAAGTCTTTTCTTCCTATTATTGTTTTTGCGATTGAGTGTCATCATACAATAAACATCTGAAGAAATATAGTTCAATAAGTAAAAGACATTCTTCTAATTATTTTTACAAAATATTTAATTTACTCATAATCCAAAATCGAAAAGATTCAATGATTTCTAATTCAATTCCACATTGATTCTTTTTGTGAGAGTTTTGTAAGAAACTCGTACGCTTCACTAAAAATACATCTGTAAAGCAAAATAGAATTAGTAAAATTTAACAGCTTAATGATTGAAATAATTCAGTTGAAATTTATTATGGTTTTTTTTCCTATTTTTAAACATTTTTAAAATATTTAGATTTAATTTTAGTATTTTAAAATTTGTATATATTATGCCAAATTTTATAATTACCGAATTAACGAATTATGTAAATATTTAAAAATTAAAAAAATTCTCATTTTTTTAATTTCAACTTAATCTTAATTTAATATTTGTAAAAAAACCATAACTATTCTAATTATACAAATTATTACAAATATACAATATGTACATTGAAGTGCGTGCTGTGCATTAGATTTTCTGCAGAATTACCGTCGCTGCTGGCTACCAAAAATGTGGATTTTGGACTCATTGGTGCATAAAACTTATTTACATTTTTTGATCGACACATTTTTGTGTTCTTGCCCATTTTAGTCATTTATGAACGTTTATCAAACACAGGAATGGTCTACAGAAACAGACAGCTAGCAATTGACGTGTAACGTTGAATCGGAGATCGACTTCGGTAGAGTTTGATATATCTCGACTGTAATATCTGGAACTTTATTCAGTCTGGATTGCTTACTGAACAGTTTGACATGTCTATCACTACTTTCTGTTGTCTTTATGGGTCATGTTGGAAAAGGATTTGGTTTCAGTAAATATTTTCAATGTTGTACAAACTCCTTTACTCGCAATATTTGAGTAATTTGCCACTGCAAATGGCCCATTTTATTTGAAATTACTATCTGAGCACGATTTTATTTTGATATTTGCTTTGCTATTGCGACACAATTTTCTGGACGCAATTTTAAAGCAGCAATTTTGATTGAAATTATTTCAAGTAACAAAGTGTCAATATTTATTGTGAGGAATATTTTAAATTGTTTGAATGTGTAAATGTATGGATGCTGTATGTTGATTTAAGTATGTTGAATTTAGAATGGTGATTCTCCCACCCAGATGGAAATTGGTATTTTTTTATTACGTTAAAAGTGATTGACTATTGGAACATAATTAAAATAATCATTTGATAAGTTCATATCTTTAATTTCAAAATTAAAATTAAGTTTAATAATTTTTAGTAAAATTTAAATTAAATGTATTTTTTATAATTTGATGACATTTTTATTATTTTTGGATTTATTGAAAAATGGTAAAAATTAATATTTTTAATTAATATTTTTTAGAGGTTAAACATTTTAAAAAATAACTTAGAAAAATTGTTCGAATAATCATGATTAAAAACAGAAATAAGAAAACCAATTAGAACGATTACAAACGATGAAAGACTTTCTGAGAGTCATAATGACTCTAAATGTAATTGCAATAAAAATTCAAACGAGACTTGTCTAAATGTTCTTAATATTTATAACTACTTGAGAGACAATCAATGACTAAATACTATCGATGTCATTGGCGCCATTTCAAAGTACTGATTCACCGAGTAGAAACTGATTCAAGTTAAAAAATACTTGAAGTTATTCGAAGTCATAAATTTTAATATTATCAATTTTTCAATATTTAAAAATTAATCCTATTTGTATACAATAAATAAATAAGAAATAAAGTACTACCCTCAAAGGTTATAATTAAAATATCGTTCTATAAAAGTACGTTACATAAAACTGTTTGAGAACGACAATAAAAGTGACAAATACAAAAAAATACGATTTTCCAAGTGAATCAAAACTTTTACAGGATTGTAAATACGAATTTAAACATTTATTTAAACAAATTTAAATCTTCAAAATTTAGTAAATGGAAATATTGTAGTCTTTTCATGATCATAGTAAATTAAAAAAATAATTCCTCAAAGGTTTAAAAAGTCGACGACATCAAGCCACACTGGATGGTTTTTTTGTGTCTTAATTAACGAAATGTGTTTTAATAAAGTTTTTGGATTTTATTCTTTAAATTCTAAAAATGAATGGTAAATAAAATGGGGGATGGATCGGCCATTACAGTCAAACCCCGCTTTAACAAAACCCCGTTTTAACGAATATTTTGTCGATCCCCGAATTTCTCGTTAAACAGAAGTTTGACTTTAAAACATTATTGAAACGTGTAATCTGAAGCTGATATTTTGAGTTCGTTCTCAGAACTTAAGAAAATGAAGGTTGTGATTTATAGATTATGTAAATCATCAAACAATCTTCTTCGTAATAAGTTATTTGTATTTTCATTTTATTTTTTATTAACATAACTATTTATATAAAAATATTTTTAGATTGTTTTTAAATAATTAACGCAAACAAAATACATATGATTTTTTATAAAATTGTTTTTCATAATTATATAACCTGAAATTAATAATTTGATGTTGTAATTTTAATAAAAGTCGTGATGATGAATATATCTCACAAATTTAATAACTATTTTTTATGCTTATTTATTTACAAATTTTCAGGCATTAACTGCTCAAATATGTTTCATAAATATCTGCAGTAATACATCAACGGAAGCATTACAGCAAAATATAAAATTAAATCAGTGATAACAATTATAATTTATCCCAATCAAATGCTTAAAAATAAATGGTATCATTCTTCCCCTAAATTGCCTCATGATTTCTTCGAATAAAGTTTATGAAACACATTTTTTGTCCAATATTTGAAATCATTTTCTACAAAATAATTCATGGTCTTTGAAACAATAAGGTACCTTAGTAATCATAGACTTTTTTTATAGTTTCAAATTTTTTTTGTTATCTTTTGCAGAAGGAAAAATTTTATACAAAAAAAATGACAACTCTATTTTTCAATTAAATAGTTACTAGTAACATAATAAATTTATTATAAACCATGAAAGGAAAAAACCCAAAACAATTATATTTAAAACATTTTAAAAATTTGTGGATAATTGTAAAACGTTTTTTTGCAAAAAAGGTTTTTTTATTTACTAGTTTGATCAAATATTCACATTATTATTTATTGTCATCGAGAATGAGTAAGTGTGCAAAGATAGGAGAAAATTGATTGAGTAGAAGGCCTTCAAAAACAGGTTTTTAAATCCCATGGATATATATATATATATATATATATATATACTAAAGTAATATAAAAAATATCTAATCTCTGTACCACTTTTATAAAAAGGAAGTTGAAAACTTATTATTTTAGTTTTTAACTTTCTTTATAATAATTATTATTAGTATTACTCAATAATCATTATAATATGTATTATTTTATATCATTATCAAATAAAAAAATAAAACCAAAAAATTAAATAATTGTAATAACACTCAAGTCAACTAACTTCAGCAATTAAACTTTAAAACGATAAAACATTAATAAATAAATATTTTATTTTAATTAATTAATTAATTTCAATAAATAATATCAGAGTGATTTACAAATCAAATATTTGATCAAAGGAATTGAAGTATTGAAATATGAATAAAATTCAAATGTTGCTAGCATAATCTGAAATTAGTTTGGTATTTGGTTGATCAGAATACATTTCCATGTTTGCCGGGCAATTATTAATTTTTGTTTTAATGATTGGCTTCGAAGGGTTATAATAATCTGTTGGGAATTGTAGATGCGTTTTAGTTGTTGGCTTTTTTACAATGTAAATTGGACTTGCAGTAATGTCACTTTGGGTTATCTGAAGATTTGGATCATTAATTGGATTAAAAATATCCTGATATATAAATTGCGGACATTGAGAAGCATCACAAAATCGTGGGTCTTTTTCTCTGGCCAGAGAGAGATTAGCAAAGGGTTGATGAGATGAGAATCTGTTAAGAGTATTTGTTCCAATGGTATGCATATTGTACAAAATGGGATTGGTGCTTATGGTTCTGAAATTAGTTATTATTATGTACTACAAAAAATGTATCTTAAATTGTATATAAGAAATAAAATATGTTCTTATTGTTTTATATTTCAGTTTATTTAAAATTTCCTTTAAAATAATTTTCAATTTTTTTTAAAATTCATTAAAAATAGATTCAAACATAAAAATGTGCGATTCAATAAATTCAAATTTAGTGAAAAATAAAATGCAATAAATAAAAAAAATAAATGCAATATTCGTCAAAAATTTTATTTGACTCAATAAATTAACCAATTTCAAATAGTTGGAAAAATATCTTCACTTTTAAAAAATTGAGCCGCCTTACAACTCCTACAAACATATTGGTAAAATCTTTAACAATCAAATTCAAATCGAATTCGTAAATCTTTAATAATAAAAATTCAAGTTGAGAGTTTGAAATTCTATAGTGCTAAAAAAAATAATTGTGACTAAAAATAATTAATTTTACTCGAGCCAGTAACTCGCTCTTATTGGCTGGCCAAGTGCATTCGATCAACGCTGGAAACCAGTGATGAAGATGAAAGCTCTTCATTGTAATTTCAATTAAAGGTTTGATAAATAAATTTGCTAATTAAATTAATAAATCATAATATAATTATATCTCTATATTTACTAATTATTTAAATCATTCATATTAAATATATGTGGGAGCGATCAGCGAATAAAGAATTCAGAGATTTTCATTCAAATATGTCAGAACAAATAAATGTCTTGATTTTCTTTGACAAGAGATGTGATAAAAGAAGGATTATAAGTAACAATAATTCATATAATAATAATTATTGAATTTAAATTCCGAACAACGATGTTTTTCTGTGGTGTCGTTTTCCGGATCCCTCCTATCCTTTCCTTTATCATGTTCTTTGACTCATAACTCGTTTTTCTATAGTTCGTAATTGTCATTATTTACCATCAACCATAATTTGTAATTTAACTCTACTTTAACAAAATTTACAAAGGAAGAATAACAAAACAATTAAAATTCATATTCCCATAAAATCACAATTCTCAAAAAAAATAAAATTATCAGACGGAAATAAAAAATAAAAATGAAAAATTAGAATAAAAACTTATAAATAATTGATACATTATGTATCTTTGGAGTAAACTGAATGTCTCAAATTTTACAGAAAGTCATAAACCAAGAATTATGTTTAAAAAATCTTCAGTAAAATATTAATTACGTTACTTTCCTGTCTAATGGACTAAATGAAATGACCTATAAAATAAACAAAATTATGTGTAATAAAAATAAATAAAACCAGTTCTAGAATGATATTCTCAAGAACCTGAATGGAGTCATTCAATATTTGATGAGCAATAGAGACATTACATCGCAAAAGAATTTCTGGGATTTCTGATACACCAATAATTTATTTAATTTAATGCTTTAATGAAAAATTATATATTTATAAAAACTCATTATATTATTTATTAAACCTCTCTAGCAGTTTTATTTATTTATTATTTTTTTATAATAAATATTTTATATAATGAAATATTAAGTGATAACTTTAGTTTCTTTGTATTCTTAAATAATCAAGATTATATTTTGGAAAGAAGTTTGAGTGCTTTAATTGATAAAATTAAATTTTTATTCTTTCAAAATAGGAAATTAGATTCACATTTTTGACTGATCAAATTAAAAATGTAATATACTATTTTAATAGATTATTTATTCTTCATAAAATAATTCTTATTATTAATTTTCTTAATAATAGTTTCACCCTATTATACATTGTCATAATATAGGAATAATAATAAATATTTGATAAATTAAAATATTAATATAAATATTAAAATTTTAAAGTCAAAATAACTATTAATATTAGTTATATACTTTTGAAACTCTTACTTATTCGGATAAAAAATAATAATTATAAAAGTGTTTATACATATTGCGCTCATTAAATACTAGGCGTGAAGGTCTACTAATATATCAATTTAATTGTTTTATTGTCATTTATTCTTTGAGTAATATAGGTAATCGAAATACAATTTATTTAATGTAACATCTGAATGTGGTCTGACTTTTGCGCACATTAAATTTTACGTTATAAATATGTATTCCCCCTTGAAATTTCATAGTGTAATAAAATGTTTTGTTTTGCAGAGGTAATCTGCGGAGGAAATTATTGAGGAGTTTAGAAATTTATACCATGATGAAAGCTTATGCAAGATTACTATTTATGACTGGATTGTACAATTTAGGCATGATGGACAGAGTGTTTTTGATAAGAATAGTACGAGAAGACCTTTGAATATTGGTGAAAACATTATAAAAATTAGAGAATATTTTCGAATTCAACAGCCGCATCATAACAAGAATGCTCTGCAACAGTCTTAATGTGAGTTAAGGAAGTTTGGATTCTTTAATAAAGTCTATGGGTCTGAGAAAACTTTCTTCATAGTGTATTCCACGCTTCCTAACATGTGAAATGTATGAGAACTGACTCAGTTCTTATCAGACAAATCTCATGACATTGGAGCAAGTCGAAGATAATTTTCTGCCAAACATTGAGACAGGTGATAAAACCCTGCTCTCTCTCTATCTACTGGAAACTAAACATGAGTCTAAGCAGTGTAAATTTCGGAATGAGACGAGCACAAAGAAGCTGCGAGCATCAACTTGCCACTTGAAATCTCTCCTACTAATAGTGTTTTGAAATTTTCATGGCGTGGTTTCATCAAGTTTTGCTGACTAGTATGCAAAAATGAACTCTTGTTACTATGTCGAGCATGTTCAGAAAGTCAAAAAGTTCAGAAGAAAATTCTACAAAACGTATTCTCTATTTTCCCCATGATAAAGCCCCAATACACACAAGCACGTTCTTTAAAGCAATATTGGGAAGGTGATTTACTACAGTATTCAACACCTCTATTTACCGAATCTATGTCTTAGAGATTTATATTTGATACTCCATCTCAAGGAACAACAACGAGGTACACCTTCATTTCACATCAAAGAAGAAATAAAAAAGATGGCGCCAGAAATACTGCAGAATCAACCCTCATTTTTTTACAAAAATGCCTACTAGAATCTGGTTAGAAGCTGAAAGAAAGAGTGCAGAGTATGGTTGGTCCTATATTGAAAAATAAATAGCTAGACACATCCACCCATGTTGGTTAAAAATTCATTCAAGTGTTATGTTCATTTCTACCTTATACCATGTTATGGTATAAGCTTTACCTTACCTTATAAGCTTTTGAAGAGTCACTTTTGAAATATGAGGTCTAACGTTATCATGAAGAAGGATGAGACTTTTTCGATTGACCAATCCCGGACAAAGGGTTTTCAATTTTTTATGCATTTCATCAATTTCATGACAGTATCTCTCCGCTGTGAATGTTTCACCTGGATTCAAGAAACTATAGTGGATGATTCCAGCATCACACTACCAAACTGTCACCATAACCTTACGGGGTGTTAGTTTCGGTTTTGGAAAGTGTTTTGTCCAACCACTGTGCAGATCGACGTCGGTTATCATACAAGATCCATTTCTCATCACAGGTAACAATACAATCAAGAAATGGATCGTTTTTATTGCGAAGATGATTGGCAGAACAAATTTCATAGCGTAGGTTCTTTTGATTTTCATTCAAATCATGTGGAACCCATTTATCAAGTTTCTTGATTTTTCCAAGTTGTTTAAAATGATCCAGGACTGTTGAATGACTAATGCCCAACTGATCTGCAAGTTTTCTGATTGTTGCACGCAGATCTGTTTCCACCATTGTCCTCAAATTGTCGTTGTTCACAGAAACTGGACGACCATGATCTTCTTCATCGTCAAGGTTTTCATCTCCATCAGAAAATTTTCGGAACCATCGTTGCACTGTGCGCTCAGAAGGTGTTCCCTTGCCAAATGCTTTATTGATATTGCGAGCCATTTCTGCTGCTTTACGACCCAGTTTAAATTCGTACAAGAAAATTGCTCGAATTTTAATTTTTTTTTTCATTACTAATTTAGCACAGTAAATATTCTAAACAATAACAGCAATATGTTAATAATGGCTATAGGAATATACAGCTAGGCATACGATTTCAAATAATATCTAACACTAATGCATTTAAACTTATGCATTTAATGTCAAATTACGTTCCAACAAAACAGCATTTGCAGGGAGGTTTGCTTTTGTTCTTTAATTTAAGGAAAATTGCAACAGAAGTACATCGTTTACTCTCAGAAGCTTATCCTGAATATGCTCTAGAGGTTAGAGTATGTCAGCGTGGTTTGCACGATTTAAAAGTGGCGATTTTGACACAGAAGAAGAAGCGATCAGGTCCATCAAAAAAGTTTGAAGACAAAGAATTGGAGGCATTATACGATTAAGATCCATGTAAAACTCAAGAAAAACTTGGAAAAACATTGGAAGTCACTCAACAAGCCATTTCTAAACGTTTAAAAGCAGCCGGATATATTCACAAACAAGGAAATTGGGTGTCACACGAATTGAAGCCGAGAGACGTTGAGTGACGATTTGGTATGTCTGAAATGCTGCTTAATCGCCACAAAAAGAAACCGTTTTTACATCGTATTGTCACTGGCGATGAAAAGTGGATTCATTGCGACAACCCAAAGCGTAAAAGATCATATGTAAAGCCAGGCCAACCAGCCAAATCGACACCAAAGCCGAATATTCATGGTTTGAAGGAAATGCTCTGTATTTGGTGGGATCAGAAGGGTGTGCTGTACTATGAGTTGTTAAAATCGGGCCAGACGATCAAGAGAGAGCTATACAGGCAACAATTGATACTTTTGAAGCAAGCAATAGCCGAAAAACGGCCAGAATAGGCGACCAGACTCGAGAAATTGATTTTCCATCATGACAATGCTCGGCCACATGTTGCAGTACCGGTCAAAAATTATTTGGAAAATGCCCGGATGGGAAATTCTACCTCACCCGCCTTATAGCCCAAACATAGCTCCGTCTGATTACCACTTGTTTCGGTCGATGCAGAATCACCTTTCTGGAATACGGTTCACCAATGTTGAAGGTATTAAAAAAT
>MQRK01209908.1:7919-21277 GCA_001938485.1 Girardia tigrina | reverse complement strand
TCATTTTTAATTTTAAAATATTGAATAAGCATATTAACATAAAAATATTTTACCCTTTAAATTAAAAAATAATAAATTATTCAGGCGAGATAAAAATTTAAATTAACCCCTCATAATATTAAAATAAAGAAATTGTTTTAATATTCAGAGGTTGGAACAAATTCAAAAAACTAGAAAATTGTTTATTAAAATAAATTTTTACTAAAAAGTTATTTCTTACTTTTTATTATGGAGTATTCGGCCGTTCCAAAAGAAGATAACAGGCATAAAAGTGAAGTTTGTAGTAAAACATTCTCCAACACTTTAATTGGTAGCACTGACTACCCATAAGAAACTTTTATGGTGAATGCTGAGTTAGTGAAGCGAGTGCTGACCATCAATATATTGTATGTCCAGTTGATGACCTTTAAACTTTTTTATAATGACCGACATGATTTTTCAATAATTTTATCTTATGCTACATGATACATGGCAGCTACTGGTAAATCATAAAGAAATGAAGCCATTTATGGTGCCAGGGGCGAATCAGTAGCAACTCAATCAATTTCAATATACTAATCATCATTAAATAAGAAAAAAACATTTTTTGTGCTAAATTTAAGTAAGCATTTGAATGCTTTGGTTCTCATTTATTTTGCTTTATCTTTAAATATGTGAACCTAAAGATTTATACAAATTTTAACTTATTCTTAAACTAATTTAAGACTTATCTGTTGACAGAGATTCGAGTTTTTAATGACAAAAAAAATTTTTTTTCTTAACGAATTTTTAATTGATATTGAATTAAATTTGATTTTATCAATAAATAACTCTGTAATTTTTAATTTATTGATAATTAATAAAAATCATTTGACTAAAATTCAAAAAAACATTGTTATAAAAAAATTAAAAAATCAAATATGTCTTAAAAAATAATTAAGAAAGAAATTTAGTCTAATATATTTCTTGAAAATGAAAATAAAAAGGCTAAAAATTATTTTCAAATTTTGTTTTTTTGTGAAAGAAAAACTGAAAGAAACTTCAATTTATTTCCACGGAATAAATTATATGTCAACCTCTTTTATATTCACGTTTGTAAATTCCCTCATTTGACGCAATCTATTCATAAAATTTGAGAATAAACAACAAACATAAATACGTTTTTTGTTTATTATCTGTTAAAAAATAAAGAAAAAATAATAATTAATTTTATTAATTTAAAAAAACAAGTTTCTTTTTTTCTTGAAAAGACAAAAAAAATCTTTAATTTAAAATCAAATTTAATTTCTTTTTAGTTTTAAAAAATACAGGTATAAAAGCATTATTATTAAATAACTTAGCATTTTTTGTAAAAAAAACTTAGCATTTTATTAAAATACTTAGCGAAAAAACACAAGCATAAAAATATATATTTATTATAAACATTATGTTTATAAAGTTTATTATTAATATCAATTTTACTTATAAAATTATTGTTTTTAATAACTTTGTGTTTATGTTGTTTTTTGGAATTGTGCCTCTAACCCAGATAATTGATTTGTATTTTAAATTATTTGAAAAAAAATAAAAACAAGGATTTAAAAATTTAATTAAAATAATAAACATTATTAGACTTGAAAATTTTGTGAGAACCACAATTAAATTAAGATTATTATTTTATTTTAATTATTTCTAATAATTGGTCATATAATATTTTTAAAGGCTTGTTAGGACATGCTTGTTTGCATATTACGTAACGTAAAAGCATGGGGGAGGGGTTAAAGATTTCGTTACGTGTTTTAAACACGGAGGGGGAGGGAGGCGAGAATTTCTTACATAACTATAAATTCATTTTCATTCTATTCAGAAGATTTTTAGATAAAGGCCATATTTAAGATAATAACATTTAAAGATTATCTCACTGTTAGGTATTTCAATCCCGGGATCCCGGTATTTTGAAGTTTTTACCTTTTTTTCAAAACTTTGAATCATTCAATATAAAAAGGAGTTAAAATGATGTCAATAATAAGACAAAAATGTCATTATGGTATTTTTAAATTCATAAAAAGAAGATTTTAATTAATAAAAGATTTTAGTTTATGAAAAAATGACTTCAGTTTATGAAAAAAATGATTTTGTTTTTGTAAATACTGATTCTATTTCTTTACATTTTGCCTCAAACATAGCGTATGGCACACGTTGTGTAAGATTTACAGATAAAATAGATGAACGAACTTGTAAGATATGCAGCATTTACTTTGCATCACTGACATGACTAAAAAGGCATCGAATTATGCACTCTTTCAAAGAAAATCATGGCACAACTGAATAGAAACCGAAATATATTCAGAAACTTCGTAATTTTATTTTGAGTTCTATTTTCTTATTTTAATATCATGCCATCAACTTATGATAATGACATGTTGGGACCAGTGAGTTTTTCCTTCACGTCAGCCTCGAGCCTATTCATTGCACCGGCACCGAGGCAGGCGAAGGAAAAACTCCCTAAATCTAAAAAAACTAAAAATAAAATATTATAATTTATAATTTATTAATTAAAAAAGAGAAACTTTTAATTGGTTTTGACTCTTGGATCCTGTCGATTTGAATATTTTCTTGTGAGAATTTGATGGCCTAATTTGTTGACGTGGGTTTGATCGGAATTTTGGCCATCTCCGGGTTGTTTTTATCTGAGGACTGTTGACTTAGTGATGGATGATTGAAGGTTGATTGTGAGAATTGTCTGCTTGCTGGTTCTGTGAGTTTTTGTGACGAAAGATTGGTATAAATTCATCCAAATTTGTCCACTTGATGAGACTTTTTTATTGAAGAAATTTAAAAAAAAAAATTTTGTTTTGAACCTAGGTAATTTTTAGAGTCTATTTCTTTTTTTTGAAGTTGATGAAGGTTGGGGAACATCCTCAAGGCTGCCGATCTGTCGATAGATAACGGTAGGGGCTTATAGTTCCTGCCGAGACTAATGACGATATGAAAAGGTTTTGAGGTAATTTGATGACTGCCGATCTGTTATTAGATTAACAGCAGGTGCTTATAGTGCCTGTCAAGACTATTGACGGTCTGGAAGTTTGAGAAAGTACTTGCCAAGTTTCATTTCTGGAAGTGAATTCGTTTCTCTCAGCCTCCATCAATTATTTTTTTTGTTTTTTTTATTTATTTTTCTATTTTTAATCCACTCATCGTCCTTATTCAGCATGAATAGAAAATATAGCGAAAGTAAAGAGCAACAAATAGAACTGCTGTTGGAGTTGCAAAAATGGAAAGGAGAATGTATCAAGCTGAATGACGAATTTTACAAAGAGGACAACCAAACTTGAGGACTACAGAAAGCATTCGGTTCCTCTATCAAATCATAAACCAGTTGTGGACAAATATTTGTTAGGACAACAAAAAATAAGGTCCTTGCAAAACGAGGTCACTGAGATTAGAATTCAGTAAAATATGTTCAGCTATTACAAGAAGGTTATCGAAAAAGTCTCAGAAGAGCAACCGGGAAATAATTCTAGAAACAGAAAGCAAGATTGGGTCAAATACGGAAAAGAAATCTCTGGTGACGAATACAAACATTTATGGGTCAATTATGAAAGATGATATGGTATCATCTTCCTATGGGGTGCTCAGCAGATCCCAGAAGCGGCGTGAGCAGAGGAAGCGAAAGGCTCAAATGTTTCAACATGCAAAGAATGAGCTGCAAGCTGTTTTTAAAATCAGTCTTATTGAAGTTGACATCCAAGATAGAAAGATGGTAATCAGAAATGACACCAGTCTTCTGATTTTGATACCTCAAATCAAATTTCGTTATTTTTTCCAACTTAAGTCAAAACTTTATATTCAGAAGGAGAATCGTGACCGTCTACAGTTTCGCTCTATCACAACTGGTAAAGGTGAAAAGTTCGTCAATCTATCAGATTTGGATGATTAGGGACGATGGGTGGACTACCTTTGATTAGCATTTTCTTTTGTTATTTTTTAATAAAACAATGTCAATATATAATTTGTTCATGTTCTTTTAACTTTGATTTCTGATATGAAAATGATAAACTCATAATAAGAAATATAATACTCAAATAAAAAAAAACATGTTGAGAAAAAAATAAGATAATCATAATTTAAATAGAAGTAGCATGAACCAACTTTCTTAGACTTAATGTATTTAAATATAATGTAGAACCATATAGGTACTTCATCAACTTCACTGGCGAGATAAAAGGGCCAGATGGGGTTGATGGGGTACGATATGGATCTCTAATAATTGTGAGTTAGAGACACTTAGCGGATAGGCATATCTAAATAATATGTTGGGTCAAAATAAACTCAGATGCTAAAGTATACCATGAAACAAATAAATTTAAATTAATAAAATTAAAATAAAAACCAACACTAATAATATCCCACCCAACAGACACTATAAATACAAAAGGTTCTAAAATAAAAGAAGATTTAATAAATTTAATTAATCGGTTATAAAATTGATTTAAATCATTTTAAATTTTGTTTATCACTGAATAATTTTTTTATTAATCAATAAAAAAATTTTTATCAATCAATAAAAAATTTTCAATCAATAAATTAGTTTGAATATTTTTTATCACCCAATAAAAATTTTTCAATGAATACATTTTTTTTTCACTCAATAAAATTTTTTAATCACTCAATAATTGGTTTGCAATAAATTTTTTTTCATTCAATTTGAATTGCGACATGGTATAAATTTTCCAATAGCAACATTTTCAATATTATTTATATATATTCTTTTATCATCAAAAGGATCAATTACTTTTTTATTTGTTTCAATTAACCCAATATTATGTTTATCTAATTTTAATGAATAATTTATTCCTTCATATGAAGAATTATTAAATAATACATCTTCAAAAATATAAAAATCAATTTTATTACTTTTTGACATACCTTTATTTCTAAATTTGAAAGATGGATCAGTTGCATCTTTTAATCGCCCTTACTATTCTCTCTGTAATTTATTTCTTCGCTAATTTATTTGCTATACTATGTATAATCATTCATGTCGTTTTTGCCATTTATTTATTGCTTCCACCTTGACTAATACACTATTTACCTTTTTCAGACCTCTTTCTTCAACGTCTATCAATTTTGTTATCCAAACTATGTAGTTGACTATTATTTGTACAATATAATTTCTTGTCTGTCTTTTCTAATTTCACGTCTATTATTTTCCTAAAAATCTTCCTCATAATTAAATTAACTCTTGCATCTGCATCTAACAAACAATCATCCATAATACGTTGTATTATCACTTTTACACTCGGTCGGCCCTGCATTCTGTCGTACAAAGTCTTTTCTGGTTTTTATCCCTAGTTTTCTCAATCATATTTTATTCTCCCATTTAGTCTTGAATAAAAATCAACTTTCTCTGTCAAATCTATTTTGTCATCATTTGCATTCAATTTTCGTCTTTAAAATAGTAAAAAAAACATCAATCGAAAATATACGTTCTGCGGTTTCTCGAACCATATATTCATAAACGTATACATCCGTTCCTAGTAATGAAAAAGTTAATCATGACGCCACTCATGTATGTATTGAGGATAGTTGGCGTAATCTCTATTTTGAGAAACATGACGATTCTTTTATTTGTGATTTTTCGTGGGATTCTATAAATTCTAATTTCAGTTTACTTATCCGCCTGCCAGATTGAGTACGACTTTTATTGTTTATCTTTATCTAGTTGTGCTTTAATTCTGCTTACGTTTCTTTAATTTATGTTGCTTCAGCGAGTTTATGCTTTGTTTTTATGACATCTGCGTTTGCAAATGTGATTTTTTGTATTTGAGGTTGCGTGAGAGCTCTCATTAAATTTTGGGCTTCTCATGTGTAAATCCTTTAATGCAACGAACACGTTTTAACTATTGAAAACAATTTCCTACAACCATAATAATCTAAATGTCTGAATGCAGAATCTTTGAGGATTATTACTATATACCAATACCGATGGTATTTCGAAAAAGAAAATTTTCAAAAACCTCCCTATGATTATGTACTATACCCTTTTTCGTGGGACATAGACAGAAAATTATGATAAATTCATGATTTTAAATTTTATTTGATAATTTAACTATTTAAAAATAAAATATTTGAAATAACTCTGGAGGTTACAATAACGTCTAAGTCTACATTATAATGTATATATTATAATAAATTTTGAATAAATAAACCCCCCCCCCAAGATTGATTTCTAAATTATCCATTTTGATCACATTCAGTATAAGTATTTATAATAAAATGTTAAATTAGTTAATAAAGATTTTATTATAAAAAGGAATTGAAATAATTTTAAGACTTGTTACTTGATAAATTGTTCACTTTATTGCTGTAATATGACTTTTCGCTGAAAGATACAATTTAATTTTTTTATTCCTTACGGAAAATTGAGATCCAAAGACATAAATTGATAATAAATATACAATTTGGTTTTATATTTCCCAAGTATATATAAATATTGAGAAAAGAAATAAAATTAAGGCAAAATTTAACATTTTTTATAATTTTGAAATCTAGAGTTATAGTTTTCAATTAATAACTTAATAAAATAATAACCAAAATACAATGTAAAGTTTTATATATTTATATATATAATGAAAATGAAGTTCATTTATTTTAAACTTTCTTCTTAAACCAGACGCATTTTACCATTGTGGAATCTTCAGTGTAATGAAAAAAATGGATTAATTATTATTTATAAAGTTTGAAAACTATTACATCATACGTCTCATGGTTTATTAACAATGCTTCGGCAATACATCTTTCATAATTTGTGTTACAATTATTTAAAAAATAACTTTAAATCTTAATCATTATCATCATTATAAGCCTGAACTTTCTAACATGGTTTAAAATCGAACTATTTCTACTTATTTTAGTATGCTCAGCAGTTCTTATACGGATATGACGAGTTGTCTCTCCAATGTTTAACACTTGTGATATTTCCATTGATAAATTAGATTTATTTCATGTACAAAAGAATTTTAGTAAAATCCATTAGAAAAATAGTTACGATATTTGTCAGTCAAATAATTTAAGCCTACATGAACTCGATGTTCTAAAAATCGTTCAAACTATCTTACTCTCTCTGAGTACTGTAATAGTCATTTGATATTGAATGTCATTTCCAAAGGTTCTTTTTAACTTACTATTTGATGTTAAATAAATTGATTCAACTGTATCTTTTTGAATTTTATTTAAACTTTTTATTTTATTTAATTCATTTTTTGAAAGTCGACACAATGAAAGTGACATAAAGATGAATGTTACGTTCTACAACCAAACATTTAATCATTTTCTTATAATATTTATGATGTGAAAATCTTGTTAGGTAACTGCGCAAACCAGTATCAGTTGATTTTCGATAGATTCGAATATGATTTTTATCCTTAACTCTTTCAATTAAGACGTCTGAAAACGATAATTTATTATTATTCTCTTTTTCAATGGTAAATTTGATATTAGGATGAAGATCGTTTACAAAATCTAAAACTTTTGTAACATTTTCTTCCCCTTTAAATATAAGAAAAGTGTCATCCTCATATCTCATAGAAAAAAGGTAATTCCTCATTAAAAGTTTTAAACTTTTGTTCTAAATTTTGCCAAAAGAAAGAGGCTATTAAATGCCCTAAAGGGAACGCAAAGTGATAACATCAGCTTGCATAAACTCTTTCTCATTAAAAATTAATTGTACCTTCTTAGTATTAAACGACAATAATGCTCTTAGGGCTTTATTTCTCAAATTAGTTTTATTTTTTACCAACTTATCCCATGATTGAACATACAAATTAATAGTTTCATTTAATGCAATATTAGTGAACAGATTTAATTTTTCCAATGATTCAATTACTTCTTATTCGGTTCAAAATCAGAATCCAAATTGATGACTTAAAATTTTATTTCTATCACTTTAACGATTTTTCAGACAAATATTTTTCTTTCTTTTCTTTACACAAACGATTATAAATAAAAATAAATATAAATTTCAATTTTGTTATTTTATTAATTAATCAAAAAATTAAGAAATGATGGCAACTTATTTTTAAAGACAAAAATACGCCATTTGTTAAATAAAGATATTTTTAAGAAATTTTTTAAGAAATTAATTGTCTTAAAAAACAAGTCTCTACTTAACAAATGGCGTATTTTGGTATTTATTAATTAAGAAATTTAATTTTATAATCGTCTTTAAAATTATAAAGGACTTTTATTAAAATTTTGTCGCAAAGATTTTGTTTCATCTTTTATTAAATTTCCATTTTATTTTCCATTTTTTTAACACATTTAGCTTGTTAATTAACATTGTAACGTACATTTTCATTTCAATAAAATTATATTTTCAATTTAAAAATAAAAATTACATTTTCATTTATTTTAATTTTAAAATTTATGAATTCATATTATATTTGATTTGTTTTATATTTAAATAAAAGTTACAAAAGAATTTTTAGTGTGTTATCATTTCAAATATTAAATATTACGTTTTATATAAAATTAAAATTTACTTTATTAATAAACCTGTTTATGGATTTTGTGTTAAACTTTAAAAATCTACTTAAAAATTTATTGTTATATAAATTAATTTTTTACGATTTTTTACGAAAATCTTATTTTAACATAATTTATAGATCTGTGTGATGATTTCATTCCTCACCACATTCAGTAATATTGAACTTCAATGATGTCAAATCTCATGACATCACTAGAGTTCAAATTCCGGTGATTTCATATGTCATGACATCACTGGAATGTACAATTGCAAGGTCAATTTCAATTGCATCAACTGACCCCGGGGCATATTATATAATATTATATAATATTGCCTTAATATAAAGGGGAAGATTTCCAAGTTTAATTGGTAAGCAAACCCCGATCAATATTTTATATAATAAATTTTATTATCTAGTTTACGTTCATTACAAGGGTGTCAGAATTCACCGAAGATTCAGCCAACTCAATTCTACCTCAACCTCGGGCATTTTATATTGATGATGGCGGTATGCTCCTTTACTGGTTCACCATCTTCGAATTCTCATTCAACAACAAAAACAATTCTTCGACAATGACAAAGTATCTCCTCAGCAATCTCCCTTCTGAACTCCTCCAGAAACTCGGATCCAGCGCAGTCAAATGCCTCAATTCTTCGCTGCCATATGAAGAGTTGAAAAATGTTATTTTTAGTCACTATAGTCCATCACAATCAGAAATATTAAAAAAATATTTCCGACCTCTAACACTGAGCAATACCTCAGCATAAAAATTCCTCAAGAACCATCGCTAAATTGAATTTACTTCAACCCGACAGTCCTCCAAATCCAGAACTCATCAAAGAATTATTCCTATCCGCGATGCCAGCCCACATCCATCCAATATTATTAAGCTCCGATAAATCAGACCCTACTGATTTAGCCACAATTGCTTATCGAGTTCTCCAGGAATCAATAAGCTCAAGTTCCACAAATATACAGAGTACCAACCTTTGTTCTACAGTTGAAGAGCTGTCTAAACAAGTAACTTTGTTAACGACCCTTTTAACTCAGAATTCAGCAGACAGTTCCTATGTCAACCGACCAGATTCACGTTTCCTCATCAGAAGATCGTCCCAACGGAAAATGTTTTACTTTGCTCGTACCATTACCAGTTCACCAAAAAAGCAAAAAAATGTTACATCGGCTGTGGTTGGTCTAAATCTGATTCCGATTCTATTCTCCATGATCCAATCTGCTTCTATCACAATCGCTTTGGTTCAAAGACCATCAGTTGTTTGCAAGGATGCTCATTTTTAAAAAAGGAGTAGAGTCTCTACGCGCTCAAGCCTGTTTAGATGATCTTACATTAGGCTTGTTCACGCTCAACGATCAATTTCAATCCGATTCCGGTCTCAAAACCAACAACATTGATTTTCTAATCGACTCCGGTTCGTGCCTTTCTATTATTCCCCCAACAATGGCACCAACACGCTATACTTTTCAGTTCCTCTGGTGGTTCAGCGAATAATCACCAAGCCATATCATCCAGTCAGCACAAGCGAAGCGAACTTCCAATTAAATCCAAATTGGCTGTTCAAGAAGAATTTCTACAGTTAGAGAAAGACGGTATCTTCTTCCCCATGAGCCTCAGCTCTTCATTTAGTCGAAAAACCGGACAAATCATTTCGCTCATTTCAAGATTATCAAGCGTTAAATTCCCTCACAGTGCACGATTCCTATCACATGCCGTTGATCACTGACATTGTTTATCGACTCACCGGTTCAAAAGTATTTTCAAAAATTGATTTGAAGAAAGCTTTTCATCTGATCCCCGTCGCGGATGAGGACATAGATAAAACTGCAATAATCACCCCATTTGAATTATTTGAATTTCTTCGAATGCCTTTTGGTCTCAGAAATGCAGCTCAATCATTCCAGCGCTACATTGATACGATTACAGCTGCCCTCGATGGTGTTTTCGTTTATCTGGACGACATTCTCACGGCATCAAATAACGAAAATCAAAATTTTCATACTTTGCGTTCGCTTTTTACTAGATTGTATGAGAACAATCTCCAAATTAATAATAAAAAATATATTTTTTCAGACTTCAGTGAAGTTCCTTGGATTCCAATTCAATTCCGACGGCATCGCTCCTATCCAAGATCGGATGAAAACATCTTGGAACTTGCATTGCCAGTCACAGTATCCCAAATCAGGAGTTTTATCGGCATGGTAAAGTTCTATCATCGATTCTTATTATCCTTCTGAGATTCTTGCCCCACTGGTTAGTAGGGGAAAAATGGGCATTCGGCCAACAAGAACCCCCCCAGGGGGGTAGCCCGTTGCCATGGCTACGGTTACCATATCAACGGTCGCGGTTATCATAGCAACAGTTCCAATCACCTTAGCAGCGGTTCCGGTAACCAAGGACGTTCTTCATTAGCAACGGATACAGTGAGTTAAGACGATTGTAACCATGGTAACGGTTACCGTATTCATATCAAGTGTGACCCTTTCCTTAGCAACTGAAGAAAAAATTGCTAATCGATCGCTACACAGTGCTTAAATGTACTAATCGATAATTTATATTTGGAATAACATCTATATTCCTTTTGATTTTTCCCAGTTCTCTTACAATGAAATGGGAGTCATATCCACTAAGATTGTGTAATACAACAGGAATATTTGTACATATTTTACATCGCAAATTGCAGTTATTACATGCTGCTCCTCGATATTTTCCAGTGAAATGACAATGGACTTTGACTTTGTGATTGTCATTTGTGAATAGCTTTTCACACATGTAACATTGTTTTGCCTTGCTCCATTCACACTTTTCTTACCATATCATCACCATATCTAGCTTGTGTTGTTGTAATATGTCTTCAATTGTGGGGGCATAAGTCTCCATACGTTTCATAAAATGTTCCACTTCATCCGGACCTCTGTATAAGAATAGCTCATTGTCAATACCCAATGCATGCAAACAGTATGATGATAGCTCATGATACTGGTATGCTGTCGTACTGCTAATTTGCGGATCCGGATTGTATGTTTGAACTGGGCTTAGATGGTAACCGGAACCGTTGCTAAGGTGATCGGAACCGTTTCTATGGTAACCGCGTCCGTTGCTATGGTAACCGCGACCGTTTCTATAGTAACCAGAACGGTTGCTTTGGTAGCCGTTGCCATGTCAACGGGCTACCCCACCCTGGGAGGTGGTCTTGTTGGCCGAATGCCCATTTTCCACCTACTCTGGTTTCTTTTTCATCTGAACCTCAAATTTATTTCATCTAAGACTCTCAAACTCAATTGGACTGAAGATTTAACTTCCGGATTTTCCGAAATTCAGAAAAAAATTCCGATTGTCCAACTCTTATGTTTTATGACCCATCATTATAGATACAGTTAACCTGCGAAGCATCCGATATTGCAATTGGAGCTGTATTGCATCAAAAGAGGGGACACATCCTTGAACCTATTGAATTCTTCTCTCGAATACTTTCAGACACTGAAACCCGATATTCAGCATTCGATCGAGAACTCCTAACAATTTATGACACTGTTTCACATTTTTCACATTTTCTTTCAGGCCGCCAATTCGAGATATTAACCGATCACAAGTCGCTGGTGCACTTTATCCAAATGAAAAACCCGTCACCTTGACAACATCGACAGATTTTATATTTATCACAATATGATTTTACAGTTTCACATCTTCCCGGCAAACAAAATGTTGTTGCTGATTTTTTATCCTGAAATCCAGTTTCAGCAATATCACTTCTCCCAGTTTCAGCTCTCGAGTTGCTTCAATCTAAAAATCTTTCAAAGAAGAGCTCGCTGATTTCCAAAAACATTATACCGACACTGATGGTATAACTTATGATTCTGTGGATCTCAGTGTCCGAGGAATCATCGTTCCTACCGGTTTACGCAAGCGCATCTTCGAAGCATTCCACAAATTTCCACATTCGGATCGAAAAGCAACATTCGAGCTGATTCATACTGGTTTTGTCCTGCTAAAGATCAGACGTGATATCAAGACAAGGTGCCAAGAATGTACCGATTGCTAAAAAAAGAAAGTAACGCGGCATATTAAACCACCAGCTATCAGATTTCCAACAGGCAATTGTTTTGAGATTGTAAATTTGACATTGTCGGCCCACTACCGCCTTCAAATGAATGCTCTTATATTTTAACAATGATCGATCGGAAAACAAGATGGCCTGAACCAGTTCCAATCTCATCAATTTCTGTTGAAAATGTTGTTAGATATTTTGTGAACACTTGTATTGCTCGGTACGGTGTACCTTCTCAAGTTACCCCGGATCAAGGTCGGCAATTGGAAAGCAATTTATTTCAGGCTCTTACAAAATATCTTGGATTCAAACACGTTCATACGACTTCGTATCGAATGGTCTTGTCAAGCATTTCCATCGAACCTTAAAGACTTCTGTACGTTGTTTAGGTACGTCTTCAAACTGGCATGATTCTCTTCCACTCGTGTTATTAGGTTGGCGAAATACTTTTCATTCATCTACAGGGACTTCTCCTAGTGTTATGTTATTCGGAGCTGGAACAGCTTTCCCTGATGAGCTTTTTAGAGAAACGATTAATATTGATCTCGAAGCTCTACATGCCGCCAGAAAACACTTCCTCTCTTCTGATAGAAACGCATCTTTTGACAACTCTGCCCAGAAATTAACTCATCTGCCAAGTTCAGTGCTCTTAGGCAAGTATTTCTGGATCCGTGAAAAAGATACTCATCATTTGAAGCCTCGATATACTAGACCATTTCCGGTTATTTCTATTAAAGGTGTAATACCTCCCAAGACACCACATTTCCTTTTAACAAACGGACTGTGTTCGATGCTTTCACATGCGTGTCGT
>MQRK01209906.1:4957-18258 GCA_001938485.1 Girardia tigrina | reverse complement strand
TATATTATTCATATCTAATGATCATTCGATTTCTTTCTTAGATCCATCAGGAGAAGCCAAACTCTGATTTTTCGAAAAAATCTTTCTAAAGTATTTTATCTACTGTTTCCTTTATTAATTTTTCTAGAAAAGATTTAGAATAACCATTCTTATTTAACAACGAACTTAGTTTTTTTAATGTGTTTTTTAAATATTTAAAAAATTAAAAATGATAAGAAAACCATTAAATATTAAATATTTATTTATAAATAAAAATATATTTACAGTCATAACAATTTATATATTTTAATATAAGTTATGAAACAATTTTAAAATAAATTTTTAGTTTTAATGTGAAATGTATTTAATAAATTTGCAAGATTTTAAAAATTGAATCGAAAATAATTTAATAGATTAATTTGTGGTGAGATAATTAAATTAACAGAAAAATTTGTTTAAATATGTGAATTGTTGTTATAGTAATAAAAAATGAATTAAAAAATGTTAAAAATGTTAAAAAAGGTGTTAAAAAAATGAATTCAAATATTGATGTTGCAACCACCTCTCACAATAAAAAAATATTTTTGAAAAAAAATTAATTATTCTGAAATTGATCGAAAAACCCTATATAATTGCTGATGATGGAGTAAGAAACTTCGAACCATGTTCAATAACTGATTTTTTAAAAAAGCTTTAAGAAAATTTCTTTTCAAAAATATCAAATTACTTCTTGGTATGCCCTCAAAGTTTAGAGTCTTTAATAACCATTTAAACTTAAAAATTTAAGAATAATAATCAACGTGGGTCAATTATTATATTTTGTTATTACTATAAACATTTCATAATGAATTTCTTCTATTACACTTTATATATTATCCTATAATTTGGAAAATAATTATTTTTAAAGTATAAAAAAGAAATAATATTTTTTATATTAATTACTTCACAAAATAAAATTGCGTATATAGACGTTAATAGAAGCAATTTAGTGAATTTGTGTCGTTCTATTTACCTTTCATTTGATACAATAATAATAAATAACAAAATAAACGAAAACGTGATAATATTAGTTATATTTACATCAAAAAAACATAATTTATAATTCGAGATTTATAATTCAGTTTTTCAAAATAAATTATTTATTTATTTTATAAATTTATTTATTAATACTTGAAAGGCTTTTCATAATTAAAAAAATATATTATATTATTTTATATTATAAATTACCAAATATTTTAAAAGATGCAAATTAATAATCTACCATATTTCTATTTAGACAACTCCGAGCAAAAGAATCAAATGACATTTTAAGTTCTTCGGCAATTTTTTTATCTTCTTCTTTTATATTATAGTTAGAATTCTCTCGTAACATTTCCCATAACCTTTCAGCATTACTCGCCAGTCTTGATAAAGTTTGATCATAAGTAACTGGGACCCGTTTTTTGTGAGCTTTCTTTTTACCCACAGATTTAATACTAGCCGTCATTCCAGTAACTCCCATCGAATGATCGATTACAGGGTGTAAAAATGAGTCTGCCACTCTTTTACCAAATAGATCGATCAAGACTTTTTCATGATATAATATTGGCGGTACATCATATTGTTCTGATGTCTGTAAATAGAAATTTATTAAAATTAATTGTAATTAATTAAATGCATAATCATTTAATTAAGAGTGTACAAAAACTGAGAATAAAAGAATTAAAAGACATTAAAAATTGTATCAAAGAATAAGTGAAATGCAGACAGAACTCTACTTTGCCAAAAAAGTTATAATTAAAAAAATGATTTAAAAAAAACAATAAAAAATTAATATAAACTACTTATAATTTATAAGTAGACCTTTTCAATAAATATTGTTCAGGAACTCCGAATTTTCTGTATTTTTAAATTGGGGCCTTAAAAAGTTTTTTTCTATCAAATTTTCACATGTATTGTCATCGAAAATGAGTAAGTATGCCAAGTTTGAAGAAAATTGTTTGAGTAAAAAGCCTTATATATATAAAGTAAGCTAATAAAAAGAATGGAAAAAATGGATAAGAAGTATCAAAAGTAATATATTTGCAATTTCAATTTATAATGCCTTCTGCATATTTTTAAAACTCCTAATAAAGAAAACCTTTACATTTATAACAGAAGAGAACATAAAATATATTTTCGTATTTTTCTTTTGTTATGAGATTATTAACGAGGTAAAAAATTTTTGAATAATTGGGGAAATTAAACAAACAAATTAAAAATAGAAATTTAAAATATTAAAAAATGATAAAACTGAAAACTTTGTGGGAAACTCAAAAGTGAAAATATTTGAAAAAAAGAAAAGTTTTAGGAAATGTAAAATTTAAAATCAAATATGAGTATTTATTATATAAATAATTTTAATTTATTCCTATTTAAATTTTTTGAAAAAAAGTAACTTCTTCAAAATAAAAAGAAATAATTTGGTTAAAATATTTGTATTTAAATCACTGATTATGTTTTCTTCCACGGATCGGAACTCAAATTCAAAGTTTAAATGAAAGGAACATTTGCAAATAAACTAGAGATATCAAAAGAAACCATAAATTCGCCTTCACTTTTCCTTTATAGTTAGAAATGAAATCAGCAAATTCAAAACTATCACGACACAAAAATTAAAAAAAATTCTATTTTAAATTGTTCTAGGTTATCTTAATTTTATTTCTTCTTTATTCATTATCATTGTTCTGAAGGCAATGTATTCAAAACTGTTTCATGTAACCTGCGGAGCTCGTTTACTGCACAATTGCGAAATACAAGTGAAGACAAAATATGCAGCCGTATACAACTTGATTGCCACTGTCAAAGCCCTCACAGTAAAGAACCATGAACGGTGAAACCTATTTAAAATTATTGGACAATCATCTCAGCTGGTCGTCACGAAATGGACCACATGGTTGTATGCAACTTTCTATTATGCGGAGTATTTAATAACAGTTCGAAAGATTGTTAATTTTTCAGAATGCAAAGAGTTCCTTCTTGCTCACGCCAAAGAGGCGGTCGCAAGTTTTACTCTCTCTAAATACTTTATCAAAATTTTACAATATAAATCGCTTGCACACTTTGTAGAATGTTTCGAGTCTCCAAACTATCATATGCGTCAGGCAGTTAAAGATCTAAAAATATTTCATGTTGGGGTGGATACATGTGCCATTAGAAAATACTGGGATAAACGTTTTGAGAGTAGTGAAATTATGGACAAAGTGAAGATGGCGAGAAACGATATGTCCCCTAATTTTTATGATTTACTGCAGGAAGTGCAGTAAACAAGTGCTGTGATAGAAAGGAGGTTTTCCATTCTGAATAGAATTTTGAGAGATAATCGCAACTTTGATGGGGAAATGTGCGATATTATGCACTGCAGAATTTTAATACCACTGCTTGAACATTTTTACTCTATATGTTATTAATACAATTTTTGATATACTTGTTCTCTTAACTAATTTTTTAAGGTCAAAAAAAGTCCAAATCTGGGAAAAATAAAGTCAACATTTAAATTTTTTAGGTCAAAAAATTGCCCGCCCTAATAATGAGATCATATTATGAGGGGTTAGTTTAAATTTGCATGACGCCAAAATAGTTTGTTATGTTTTAATTTGAAAATTTTAAAAAAGTAAATTAAAAAGTAAAGTAAAAATATCATAAAAAATAAAAACTTATTTAAAATATGCTTACAGTAATAACAATTGAGATATTTTAATAAAAGTTATGAAATAAGTTTAAATAAATTTTAAAATAGATAATTAATGGATTAATATTTTAAGAAATAATTTTTTTAATAAAAGGCTTATAGTAAATTTAAGTTAATTAGTTGTTATGATAAAATTTAGTAAAAATTTTAAAATTATTTTAAAGTTTAAAATTTAGCAAATTTTCAAAATTTAATCGAAAAAAATTAATGAATTAATTTTGGGCGAAATAATTGAATTAACAAGAAATTAGTTTAAATATCTGGATTGTTGATATTAATATTGAGTATTGAATCTGATAATAATAAAGTGGCATAAACTCTTCTTACACAAATTATTGAAAAGGTTGGGTTTCATGAACTATTAAGTTTTGCAACATCAAATTTCCATTTCAGTTTCAATATTGAGTGATAAAAGCACATTGATGGAGTTACCGTAGGTTTACCATTTGTACAGACTGTAGCTTCTGTTTTTCTTTCAAAGATTGAAAATCAAATTAACTTGTTTGATTGGAATCGATCTTTAGTATCAAAAAGATAAGCTAATGAATTATTCTTTTAATTTTTGAAAATCAGATTGACGTACTTTCATTTTTAAATGATCTAAATTCGTTAAACACAAATTTTACTTTCAGTAACAAATGTATTATACCTTTAATACTTTGTTCTAATATTATTTATGAATATAAAGGTAATGGGGGCGACGCTATATACATTGGGAAGACTACTCATCATCTATGTAAACGAATTCAAGAACATTGTTGAAAGAAGAGTGAGAGTAATATTGCAGAACATAGGAAAAAATGTAAATAAGGTGTTACTATAGATAATTTCTAGATTCAGGGTAACCATTGTGGTTGACCAAGTAGACCCACTTCTCGTCCGACGTCACAATTCTTTTCCGAAAGCGGTCATCTCGAGGATTCTGTAGCAGTTGTCGGCAAATTTGGACTCTTATCGGCCTGTGCTTTGGTGAGTTCGTGTGGATCTTGACGCGGTTTCTTGTGCACAAAGTCGAGCTGCTTCAAATGCCAATGTATGGTTGACTTGCCAACTCCAAGCTTAAATGGCAAATCGCGATTACTTGACGAAGTCCTCATGTCCAACTCTGCTTGCAAGTCATCGTTATCCAATTTTGTTGGTCGTCCAGAACGAGGACTGTCATTCAAGTCAAAGTTACCTTTTTGAAACACTTGAACCAATCAATCCGTACTTTTTCCTACCGTTTGTGTACCTTCAACTTTGCAAATTGCCTTGACAGCATCTCGTGTTGTCAAGCCTTTCTTCCAATAGTGACGCAGCAACACATGGATTTCAAGCTTTGTAATCTCTTAGTCCATATAATGCCATAAATAAATCGATATATATATATATATATATATCAATATCAAATAAATAATGCAAAAAAGAAATTCGACAAAATTGTATTTTCCTTATTGACCGGGAACCTCTAGAACAACCTAATATATCCAGGTTAATTAAATTATCAATCAGTAATATTTTCAGTAAGTATATTTTAAAAGGGATAAGTTTTGTTTTTAGTAAAATATTTTCATCCGGATTAAAACTTGTTTGAAAAATTGTTAATTAATTGTTACAATTTTAGAAACTCATGCAATATTTTATATTTTAATATGAATGAAGGAACCACTTTGCAAATGTAAGTATGGTTTAAATACTTAGTTGACAATACTTCAACTATTATCCTCTCATCAAAGTTCTTAAACCAAATTTTAAAGTCATCATCATGTTTTGTACTAAAAATAAACTTCTCTGACCTTCCCTAACATGGCCAACGACAGAGCCATTTCTACTCAATTGAGTGTGATAGGCAATGGTAATGTAGAGGAGACGTAAGAAAAAATTTAATTTCCAACATTTTTATTATTTGTAAAACTTTTTTACTTCGACATACACCTAAATTGATACGAGTTTTGATAATGAACCATTGTAAACACTTATTCGAACCAATTTTCATTTTATGCATTGAAATTATTTTTTTGATTTTATTTTTTAAAATTTCTTTAATAATTTTTTTTACCGAAAAAGTAGATTTTAAGTATTAAATATCAAAAATTTTATGTGAGCTCCTAAAAATCTTAACAGGAAGAAATAAATGGTTATTGTTAGGAGGTGAAATAAAGGGTTACGGTAATTAGTTAAGGTTAGGGAAGATGTAAAGGTTTACGGGATTGAGGGAGAAGTAAAGCCAATTCCATAATTCGAAAAATGGGCACTCATCGATTCAGACTGATCGAAGTTCATTCGATCAATTGAAGTACGAATTCAGTGTCAATCAAAAAAAATTTCTTTCTTCATCGACCAAAAAAGCACAAAATAGCGTAATTGATCCAATATGAAAATCAAATGTTACTTCGTTCTCGTCGACCTCCTCAACAGATTGAATAATACCGAAAGAAGAACCGTCTAAATTGTCACTCATTTGATATTTCTTTCATTTAAATTAACCCTCGTTTGGTTGCTATGATTTAGTTCATTTAAACAAAGCCAAATTTTGTTGGTAATTAAATTTGTTGATTGATTCTTTGACCGTGAATCTTGAAAAATTAACTATTACTTAAACTCATATTGTCGATAAGATAAATATTTATCGAATTTTATGTCACTATTTATTGTTTATTTTAATGATTCGACATTGTTTATTAATAAAATTCATAAAAATATCGATCCGTAAGTATGAAATAAAATTAATTATAAATTTTCTGTCAATACAAATGGGCAGCGAAACCGTTTTTGTTTTGTATTTATCTACCAATTAATTAAATAAATAAGAATTTGCAATTTAATTTACAAATATTATAATATAATTGACAGAAAGGTATCAAAATTAGCATTTATCATTGAAAGTTCTTAAAAGTAAACAGCATCTATATCAATTTTGTCTTTTGCTGTGATTGGCCGTTTAGATATCTAAAAAAACAGAAGAAAAATAAATATATCAATGATGCAAATTTACAACCATTTTATGTTTTAGATGAAGAATTTTTTGGTGGTGTGATTGACAAGATGAATAGTAAAATTTTGAACTCAAATTGTTTTGTGAACCAGTAAGACTCAAATTGGACATGTCGGCGTTAGTTGGAAGTTCTTGGAACAAATTGTGTTGTTTGATGATTTTTAGTAAGTCGAATTATTCTTCTTCTCTTTTCAAGAAATAAATTGCCAGTGTAAAAATAAAAATTATTTTTTTACTTAAAAAAAATAAAAAAATAATGTTCTTATTATAAATAAATTATAATGTACTTTATTTATATATAAAATATAAATAATTTAATTAAGATTTCAAATAAATAAAGAGTTGAACTTTGGATTTACTAATATATGCTTATATAATTTTATATAAGTCTTTCGTCCAAATAAAATGAATTTTTAATTAATTTATGATTAATAAATTACAAAATAAATTTTATTATTTTAAATACTTTACTACATCACATTATCCTACTTAAAGTTATGTTTATTTCACTTTTGATATCCGATCAATTTATATATTTAGATATAATAAATATTAATTAGTATACATAACACGACTAGTCTAGTTTTTATTAAATGGGATCTGTTCGTCATGATAATATGTAACACATGCCCCTATTTCCCGTATCATCTGTCTGCCACACTTCACTTCAATACATTAAATGAAAAACCGAGAAAATTCGAATACATTTTTTAAAAATTCGTCACAATAATTTCTAAACCCAAATGTTGGGATAGATTATCAGCACTTAACAACATTAGTTTGCCAGCTGTAATTGAATACGGTAAATATATTTATCGAATGAAGTGTTCTTGTTATTTTGCTATATTCAAAGGAAACCTACCTTCATTGAAGCGTTGAATAATGTGTTTGTACGCTGTCAATTAATATTTGGCCTGTCAATCTTTACAAAATTTGAGAAACAATCAAGTGGGTATTCTTCATTACAGAATATGAATTCATAAATATTACATTAAAAATTAGCGTGTTGATTAAAACAATTTTTATTATATCAATATAAACATTATCACATTTTACAAATATATATAATAATATAAAAATATTAAGAAAATTGTAAACTAAATAACACTAAAAATCACTTAACTTAAGAATAAAAGGAGTCATAAAAAGATATTAATTAACCGATCGGGGTTCGAAATAATTAATTTTAAGATAAAAAGATAACTTGATGCTAATTTTCGTCTCGTATTTCTTCAAAAAACAAGACCGGGGTCGCTCTCCAGCCCATCACAAATAATTATAACACCGGCTGACATTTTCGCTTATCATCAACGATGCATTACTTATTTTGATGGAACACCGTAAAAATGTGTATTTGGATGTTTAGATTTACTGTTATTTTTATATAAACTTATATTTATTTTTTTTCTATTTTTTATTTATAGTATTATTCTCGATTTTATTATGAAAGCATGTATATAATGTTATAAAGGTAATCAAATGGTTGTGTAAACAAATTAATTAGAACAATTAGATTTAATTTAGACATAATTTATATGTTAAAATAATAAAATACTAAATAGATCAAAATCTAACTTTGTCTCTCTAAAATAAGAATCTTTCTTTGAATAAAATAATATTATAACAGCCGTATATATCACGTTAAAAGTTACAATAAAGCCGTTTATTTCCAAAACTTGCGGCATATCCTTGTCTTGTTAAAAATGCAAATTATTTTACACTGTTTAGGGAGAATAAACATTGCTTTTAGACAAATAGTTACACTTTAATAACAATAAAATATAATTATTTTTGTCATTTTTAGCACATAAACAAATTAATAATAGGGGAAAATTACATGAAATTCATAATAAAATAGCTATAACTTACATTATAAAGACCATAATTCAATTTCTATATAACAATAAATATAAATAATGTCATCCAAAATGAATGAGAAGGATAAAATATTTTAGGTTAGGACTGCAGTTCATAGAAATTTGTTTCGTTTGTTAATTTTTATCGGAGGTTCCCTTTGGTATCCAAAAGCTTTTTGATTACGAATATTCTGAAAAGAAATAACTTTTCAAAATGTATTTTAAAGCTTTTGTGTAAACAATAGATGCAATTATAAAATTTTGAATCAAAATGATTCTAGAAAGATTTTTATTTTGTAAGAATCTACCCGCAGTTAGTTTTAACAATTTCCCTTCTTCTTCCCTCAATAAATCTTCCGGTATTTTTCATCCATATAATATTATTATTCAACTCCGGGAAAAAGTTTGCATTGCAATATCATTAAAATGTAAAACGATGCTTAGTTTGAACAAAAATTTTTGAGTTAATTGTGTCTGTCTTGGTGTATACTCCCTCTGAATCCTTCGAATATCCTCAAGGATACACGTACCATGTGTTGAAAAACACTTAATAAAATTATCTTTTTTTTCCTATAGTAAACCCGGTAACCAGACAATTCGACACAAGGCAATTGTACACACGACAATTCGACACAGACAATTCGACACAGACAATTCGACACAAGACAATTCGACACAGACAATTCGACACAGACAATTCGACACAAAACAATTCGACACAGACAATTCGACACCTTTATTAATTAAACCTTTATTAAGTAAACCCTTTCTAATCCAGAGTGTGGTGATAGACAGCATTTGCATTTAAAATATTACTTTAGCATCATGAAAAACTAAAAAGTGGAAAATGAGACAAATTGTGGTTTATCCAAAATAATTTGATGTAGGCAGGAAAAGTGGATGGGAAAACTTTAGTATTATTATCCCTTTTATTACATGTAAAACAGTTTTGAAAATATCACGGTCGTTTAATGGTAATAAAAATATAGTATAGTATCTGGGGATAAAACTACCTAAAATGCATAAACTCTTTAATTTAATTATCCAAATATATTCTCGCAATTTTCAGTTAAACAGATGGTTAATGTTTAAGAAAAAACTTTAAATATCACGGAAAAAAATCGTCATTTAATTTTCACAGAAGTATTTTTGGTTTCAACAAGGTGTATCACTTTACTGATAAAATAAATTGATAATAATAATAATAATAATTTTCATTCAATTATTTATTTGTTATACCATTTTAAGTTTATTAATTATTAATAAATTATTATTATTGGTGTTGGGTTCTTGATCAATATTATAATTCATTAACACCAAAAATTTATTAATAACACAATTAACAATAATTCAAACAATTTTTAGTTAACAATTTTTTTTAATAAAAAATTGTTTGTCGATGAACTTTTTCGCTTTCTTTTTGACCAGATTTTTTATATAAAAATATGAAATTATAAATATAAATAAACTGATAAGTTATTTTAAAATTGAAAAAATTTTATTCTATTTATTCTGAAAATTTACATTCTACTATTTATAAATTAAAACCAACATAATTTGATAGTCATATTTTTACTAAATTAACCATAATTATTTTTTATTATTTTAGAATTAGTTTAATGTTATTTCTTTTTTTGTGAAACATTAATAAAGATTTTAATGTTTTTTATTATCAATATTTCAGTTTAAAAACATTTTTTACCTACAATTATTTTAAATACCATACAAATTTTAGATACAATTTAAATACAACAAAATAATTTACAATATTCAAATTTTTATTATTATTACGATACATTAATGATAAAAATCTTAATATTTATTTTTAGAATAACTTTTAAAATTAGTACAACATAATTATCCTTGTCTTTATATATTTCTTTTAAATCAATTATTTAAAAATCCATTATTTCCGAATTAATTTCATTTAAAGTTTTTACTCTACAATTAAAATTTGATTATTTTCAAAAATAACTTTTTTAAATTAATTAAGATATATATATTTTTTTACTTAAAATTGCTTTAAAAACTTTTGCTTTTAAATATTTAATTATTTTAGAAATTCTTTATAAAAATTAATTGTTTCAAAAATTTTGAAATTGAGCCCGACCTTCACAATTGGTATTTCATTTTCTGATAAAACTAATTGATAAAATAATAATAATCTTAATTAAATTATTTATTTTTTGAATCATTTGCAATTTCATTTTTTTTATAAATGTTATATTATCATTTATGATAATTATTAAAAAAATGAATAAAAAAGTATAAAATATTAAAAATATGAATTTATACGTTGTTTAAATATTACTGTTTAAACATTGTTTTTTGCTAATAAATATTTTATAAACCATCGTATTAATCTTTTATTTAAGACTATAACATGATGTCATGAGCAGGATGCTTCTAAATCGATCGAAAATTTCGACATTCAAAGATTTAAAGTCGGTGAAGTGTTACCAATCTTGCAAAATGAGACAAGAACAGAAAGAAAATTGCAATTAATAATTTCTTTTTTTTATTTATTTTTTAATAATTATCATAAATGATAATATAACATTCCCCTTTGGAAATCAACGATATTTTTATGCTAAATTCCTGGTCTTCTAATCGGGTATCTCGTCTTTCTGGCATCTGATTCTTTCCTGGATATAAATGACGTACTTTATATATATATATATATATATATATATAATCGAAAAAAATGTATAAACAATTAAATATCGGAGACAAAGTACTAGTTAAAGAAAACGGAGAGAGAAGATTGGGTACACCAATATAAGTGGATCATATACAATACAAAAGATTTTAAATAAGTATACTTATATTCTTCAAGATAAAACATCGCAGAAAGTAATGAGAAGAAATTATAATCAGTTAAAAAAATACAACGGGAAACTTATATCCAGGAAAGAATCAGTTGCCAGAAAGACGAGATACCCGATTAGAAGACCAGGAATTTAGCATAGAAATATCGTTGATTTCCAAAGGGGAATGTTATATTATCATTTATGATAATTATTAAAAAATGAATAACAAATAGAAATTATTAAAAATAGGAATTTATACGTTGTTTAAATATTACTATTTAAACATTGTTTTTTTGTTAATAAATATTTTATAAACCATCTTATTAATCTTTTATTTAAGACTATAACGATAAATAAATTATTAAGATATTATAATTTCGAATTTCTATATACTGATTTTTATTTATAATATTTTTTGCCCGAAAACCAGACGGTGATAGCAAATACATGGCACTTGGAAATGTCGTTCTGGGTCCATTATTTATTATTATTCAAAAAAGTAGTTAGCAGATAATCGAAATTTGGATTTCAGTCATTAATATTATTTTATTTGTCGAAAACAGAAGAAAGTAAAATTCGCACAAAAACCTTTTTTGACACAAAATTTCGTTAAAAATGTAGCTATTTGTTCAAATTTAAATTCGATAATATTTGCAAGCTCGTATAGACAAATTTGATTTTACAATATCGTCGTTTTAACAACGTATTTATAAAAATAACTTATATTTATAAAAATAACATATTGCCATTCAAAATAAATTGTCGTTCGAGTTGGATTAACATCGTCTTTTAAATTTGTTTTTCAAAAATGAATCAAATCATACAAATAAAATGTCAATGTCTACAATCTCGAAAGGTTAAGAAATTCTTAATCGTAAAAAAATTAGTCAATAAAATTGATGATCGTAAATTAAAATTCAAGTAATTATGATTTAAATTACAATTTCTTAGTTATCTTACAAGGCTCGATGTGATTGATCGACAAATCAAAGCGAGCCACTTGAATAAACTATTTTCCTCCTGACTTACTAACTCGAGATACGAACGAATAAATCAATGAGCCACTCAAGCACGATAATACTCGACAATATATTAATCGATTATAGCCCGAACAAAGATATATACAGTCAAGTGCAAAATTTTGTGAACGCTTGCTTCTATACTGCATTTTGTGGTTGCACTGCATGTTTGTGTATTCCTTGCTAAGTATACATAAACTATTTAAATGATTAAATGCATATTTTATTTTTATTACTTTTCAAGTTATAAATTTTCATTATTTATTTTAGAATAATGCCTGTCCGCGGCAAGGAGCTAACAATAGAACCGCGTGCAGCAGTTTTGCCATTGCAGAAGCACGGCGTTTCTTATCAACAAATAGCAACAACTCTTAATGTTTCTCTTGGAGTTGTGTGTCAGCAGTGAAACTGATCTACAATAATGTCATTTAAAACGAATAAATTTGAGATCCAAACGTCTTTTTAGCACAGTTGAGAGGAATTGTGAAATACAAATAATAATAACGAAAATATAAATAAAACTAAATTTAAATTCCAGACAATATTAATAAATTGTTCATTTTGTTTTAATTTATTTATTGATTGAAGAATCGGTCAGTTCAATAATTTATATTTTTATGAGAATTAAAACAATAATTTCAGTAATTTAATTGACTTACTTTAAGATTTTTATCTAAAAATTTGTGATTGAAGTAAAACGCTCTTTTGTAAAATAAACTATGAGACCAACTTCAATGGTGAGCTGATTTTTCTTAGATTAAAACAAAAAGGTTAAAATTTGCAACTTTAAAATCACAAAAATTGTAAACAAAAATATTTTGTTTAACCGGGTCTTAAATATATTATTTTAATTATTAAAATATAATGAATTTTCTAATACATTTTTATCAAAGTACATTTCATTATATTTCATTTTAATACAAATAAATTATTATTTTTAATTTTAAAGTAAAA